>JAUPFT010000006.1:3915000-4087500 GCA_036936625.1 Parnassius smintheus behrii
TATTATCCCAGTGAAAACTAGTGTAAATCGTGTGAAAATCAATCGGTATTGATAAGGTAGATAACACCGTAATAAAAGTACGAAGTGACCAAGTGCAGGTGAATTAATAAGTGTTCTCTCCATAGTCTTTCTACAAACTATAACGTAAGTGAAAAACTAATCCATAAAATATTGAATTTACTATTTTTACGCAACTGATAAAACGTTATCTGTTCAAATTTGTAAACACAAGTCAGCTGACCAATCAGCTGATTCTATTCTATCTTCTCAAAGTGAACTAAATGGCGTTGTAAATCGCCATCTACCGGAAAAGCAACGAACTAAAACTAATCTAACGATAAATAGACAATCGATGATAAATCGCATGCTTTGTTAGATAAGTAAAATAATAGTACAGCTGCAACACAATAGATGGCAATAAGTCAAAAACAAAAATTATTTTAATTGGTTTTACACGAGAAAGGAAAGACTTCAAAATGTCGAAAAATTGTTTTAAATGCAGAGAAGAAATAACAAAAAGGAACTTTATTGAATGCTCCAACTGTAAGAAACTCTTTCACTTAGACTGCACAAGCATAGGAGAAAAGTTTTTCTTCTTATTAGATGTCGAAAAAAGAAAAAAATGCCTATGCGATTTATGTAAACATCATATACTACCAAATTTAGTCCAACAAAATATAAATATACCCACAACTAACTCTTTCGATGCACTAGACGTGGATGACGAGTACACAGAATTTGTCACCTTTCGTCGGAAAAATAAAAAACTATCAGAATCACTTCCAGATTTATCAGACTCATTTATGTCAACGACTAATACACACTCTCATTCATTAAATTTACAAAAAACCTCTCGCAGTCTACCAGACGACGACTTAAGAGATTGCTTAATCGTACAAGAGTTAAAAGAAGAAATTTCAAGGTTACGTACAGAACTAATTATAGCGAACAAAGAGGTGGACAATTTAAACATAACGAATAGAAAACTTACCAAAAAAATTTTAGAACAAGAAAAAATTATAAAACTCTACAAAAGTGTTAGTACCGACGACGTAAAATTGAGAAAAACAGCCAATAATTCCTATAACTCAACACCTTTAAGTAAACCCAAAAAACAAAACGGGAAAAGTTTAAAGTCAGATACACGCCATAGTTTCGAATATGTTGAACGAATAAAGCTTAAAGAAACACTGCCTGCTACTCAACCTGAAAAATATGTAAATGATTATGTCGAATCCCTAACCTCAAAAATTAAGACTACTGAAGAAACTTGCAAATACCCACCGAAAAGGAAACTATGCATCATTAGTAGCATTCGTAGCAATAAAATGGCGACTACAATGAGAAACCACTTCGAAACGCAAAACATTTGCCACTACCGCATAACGGGAGGTGGTATTAACCAACTGTTAAGTGGTCTACAAACAAAACTTATGAATTACACCCTTAATGATCTTTGTATTTTAATTGTAGGTGAAACTGATTTTGATGTTTCCAAAAATTATAATGATTTAGTTACGAATATAAGGAAGACTCTTTTGACCGTTCAGCACACAAACATCTTGATATGTCTGCCTACTTTTAAACTTTGTTACCACTCTAATATTTATAATAGACGAATTGAAACCTTAAATAACCTTTTATACTCCGATAATATTAATTTTGAATATTGTTACATTTTAGACTCCAACAAAAATTTAAACTATTCTACTCATATGTTCTCAGGATATAATGGAAAATTAAATAAACGCGGATTAAAGACAATTTTGCATGACATAAACGAATTTATAAGAACATTTGATGATGTAACATTGAGTGAAAATCAACGAGTAGAAGATATCTCTGATCTAAAAGTAATAACGTTTCAAGAAAATAAAATTATTACAGAGAAGTCTTCCTTTCGCCCCAAAATGCTATAAAATTATGTGTCAAAACATTCAATGTCTTTCTAACAAAATTGAAGACTTAAACCTATTGTTAATGGAAGTTAAATTAGATATATTAATCGTAAGTGAACATACTCCGTACGTACTCCAATGGTTTGGGCACGTTGAACGAATGAGTGAAGACCGAGTGGTGAAGAAAATATATAGAGCGAAAGTAAATATTAAAAGGTGTCGAGGTAGACCGAGACTAACTTTCGAAGACCATGTGAGCAAATTGCTCGAAGAGGGGAGGGTCTAGAGTACTCGGATACCTAGACGTGCATGTATGAAGAAGTTAATGAACCTGAAAGAAGCGAAAGAGGTATGTAAGGATCGTGACACTTGGCGATCTGTTCTCTCTGGCTACCCCGTCAGGGATTGTGCGTGACGATAAGTAAGTAAGTAAGTAAGTAAGTAAGTGAACATTGGTTATTACCTATTAACTATCATTTTTACACATTAGAGGGCTACGAACTACGTGCGAAGTATTTGCGGCAAAAACATATCCACGGTGGGGTTGGTATCTTTGTTAGAGAAAACATGAAAACTAAAGAACGTTTAGACATTCAATTATTCACAGTAAAATTAATCGTGGAATTGTGTGCGTTGGAGATTACTGAATCTAACTAATTGATTGTGGCCATCTATCGCTGTGAGAGAGAAATAGAAACATTTTTCGTTCAAATGCAAGCTTTACTAAACCACTTATCGAAACATGCTCATAATAAAAAAAATTATCATAGCGGGCGATATAAATATAGACATCACAAGGGATACAAAAATATCTCGTAGACTTATCAATCTTTTAAAATCATTCGGGTTGCGCTGTCTTATAGAAACTCCTACACGTGAGACCCAAAACAGTAAATCATGCATTGACCAAATTATAATTTCTAAAAATACATATATGACGGCTTTTGTACAAAATTATGACTTATCAGACCATCACACATTAATTGGACAAATACCAGTGGAAGAGAACATAAATAGAAATAATATTACTTATAAAATAAACAAACGACTTTTTAATGAGAATAATACGAAAAAATTCAGAATTAAACTAAATGAAATTAATTGGTTTAATATAATGACCCCAACGAGTGATATAAATACAAACTATAATAAATTTCAGAACCAAATGAAGTCTATTTTAGATGAACATATTCCACGAAAATTGTATAAACTACAAAATAAAGAGAAGACAAGATGGGCAACAAAAGGCATTAAAAAATGTTGCTACAACAAACGTGTTTTACGTTATCTTACTAACTACTATAATAATGAAGCCTTAAAATCTTATACAAAAATCTACAGCAAAATACTAAAAAGAATAATAGTCAGTTAGTAGTAGTAAAAAAGAGTGCAAACGTCACGTAATAAATATAAAAACTATGTGGGCTATGATAAATGAAAAAACCAAAAAAGTTAAAAGTGCAAAATATGAAAACATTTGTTTACGTAATGACATTTTAAATATAACATCTCCAAGTAAAGTTGCAAACTTATTCAATAATTATTATATAACTATGGGTTCAAATAACTGCTCCTCTCTAAGTAAGCGGCCATCTCGAGTATCCTTGCCAAATTCACTATATCTTAGTAGTGTTACAGAAGCTGATGTAAAAAAAGCGATAATGGGACTAAAAAGAAACAATTCTTGCGGATATGATGAAATCCCAGCCGCTCTACTCATATATTGCGTAGATGAGTTTGTAAAGCCCTTAACTATTCTTATAAATCAATCGTATAAGGATGGCGTTTTTCCGGAAAATCTAAAATTAGCCGTGATAAAACCTATTTTTAAAAAAGGCGATAAAACTGCTGTATCCAATTATCGCCCCATTGCATTACTGTCTGTAATTTCAAAAATTTTTGAGAAAATAATTTGTAGTAAAATATATAATTTTTTTGAAAAATACAGAATTTTTAGTAAATTTCAGCAAGGTTTCCGAAAAAACCATTCTACTACGTCCGCTGTATTTGACTGCATGTTAGAAATTCAGAATGCTATAAATGAAGGAAGATGTGCTATAGCTATTTTTATGGACATGTCCAAAGCATACGATCGCGTTTTGCATGAACCCTTGCTGGAAAAGCTATATTCACTAGGTATAAGAGGGAAACCGCACGAATGGCTCTCTTCTTATCTTGCGAATAGAAAACAGTACGTGCAGGTATCACATTTAAATCATTATCGAAAACTGATATATGACATAAATTCGTCCACTGCAAAAGTAACAGGTTCTATACCGCAGGGTAGTGTCCTAGGATGCTTGTTGTTTTCTATTTATATCAACGAACTTCCTTCAGTAACACCACATAGAGTCGTTTTGTTTGCAGATGACGTGACAGTTATAATTACTTGTAAACAAAAAAATCTAAGTAGTTTGCAGGAAAAAATAACACAATGCCTTAGAAAAATTGTAAATGAATTAGAGGTATTAGGCTTATTACTAAATTTTGAAAAGACCAAAATAATGGAGTTTCGTCCATATCAGAGATCAGAGGTCCCGCTCGCTATATCTTACCAAGGTATAAATATTGAGGAAGTTCGCACATTTTCATTCCTCGGGATAATAATAGACTCAACTTTTTCATGGAAAACTCATGTAGAAAGAGTTGTGAGTAAGTTGAGCAGTTTTTGCTATGCCCTGCGTGAGCTACGTAAGGATACTAATGAGCAGTGCGCACTTACTGCGTACCACAGCCACGCAGCTGCCTGGATAAGATACGGCATCGTATTCTAGGGAAACTCTACCGAGGTAAACGCGGTATCCATGCTCCAAAAACGCTGCCTTAGAATCATCACATTCGCAGCTCCAAGAGATTCCTGTCGAAGGTTGTTCCCCAGATATAACTTACTAACTGTAACGAGCATTTACATTTATGAATTACGCCGATTTGTTAGGAAAAATCCTCATTATTTCCAGCGATTTGAAGATAGACCCAGTCGCTACGGCACACGCCGAGGTTATAATCTGGTTGCTCCTGCCACACATCTCACATTATATAAAAATGGTCCCTACTACATGGCTATAAGGGTTTACAATCATTTACCTAATACAATAAAAGCCCTCCAGTGTCGTAAATTTGAAATAGTACTCAAGAGAATGCTTATGGTAAAAACATATTACAGTTTGAATGAATATTTTAATGATAAATTATAAATCAATTTTTATTTTTGACAATTTTCTTTATTTCTATTTACGTATTTGACATTATTAGTATTTTTCATCAAAATTTTTAAACTTTATATACATAATATAAATAACGAATGATCAGTTGACAATATTTAATGAAATTTAATTTTTAAAACAAATGTGTAAGTATTATTTAGTCTGACATTTTATAATATAATTTATATATTGTGTACCATAAATACTACTATAAATACTGTAATTTGAATGAAATGAAAATGAATTCTATATTTATTAAAATTTAAACTCTGTTTTAATATGCTACGCCCGTACAGGGTGTCACATGTTCTGTAAATATATTGTTCCAACTTTATACTTTGTGACATGCAATAAAGAATTATGAATTATGAATTATAAATAAAGGACAAAACGACTTATTTATTTATTTAGGACAACCAACAAGACATACACGAATACTCTCTCGCTATTTACTACTAACCCCCTTACTATTAGAATTAATTACTAACCCTTATGGACCTATGTTGTCTGAAAATAAAAATATAGAAAGATTTGAATACAATGTAAATACTAGAAACAACAGAAAAGTTTATATCTAAGTGTCGTCTTAAGTAAAGGTTGCCACGGCTTGCAATGTGGACAACAAATATGTTTCTTAAAACTTACAACTACAAACTTAAAACTAGATCCAAATGTTAGCTAACAGTAAAGGGCTGCAAAAATTTTTGCTTGAATTTGTGAGGCATACCAGCAAAGATATCGACGTCACATGTCTTGCAGAGCTGGTTATATTGCCTTTGCCTTCAACTGAAAAAGCGACGTATCGGCTGACATACACTAGCTTAAACATTGAAATTTATTGAACTTAGTAGATATAGACAGTCTACGGTTCCGTTGACGATTTTGTGTAGCAACATGAAATCCAGCAAAAGCCTCCGCTGTCGTAGGATCCTTAATTTAAAATACGTCAGTCGGTCTTCGTATGAGGGTAGATTCCTTATTTTGTAGGTTTGGTACAAAAGATGCCACAAAAACGCTTCTGGATACGCGTTTCTTAATTTATATTACTCTCTTAATAACATTTTAGAATTCGAAATAATTTGACGGGAGAAAGGTGATTAATTTTAGTTCATTTTGTGCGAGAACCGGTGTCGCCGGGAGCACACATACAAGCGGTTACATCCTGTTATCACTACTAGAAACCCAATTCGCTTTTTTCATACAAATTTAGTATTGCATTGCATTTTAGTATTACATAAAATCAGACTTTATTCCAAGGAATCAACAACGTATTGGAGGCACAAGGCTCCACGCACTATACGCCGTGTGTGGTGAACGCCAACCAACTAACGCCCTTCCCCCGAAGGGGACGTTAAATTGGGAACTAGTTCGTAGTCCACAAAAAAATAAATGGCGATCAAGTAAAAGAGGGCTTGGCACCTTGGTAGTGCGTAACCACAAACATCAACCGAAGTCGCGCATGTCAGTGCTTGTAAACGCCATACAGAATACGACTAAGAACAAATGAAGCCACAGTGAATGTACGTCACATGGTTTAGGCAAATAGGCATACTAATCTTAAAAAGCCCTCCGTGTGCGCCACCACCTGCCAGATCGCCAGCTCCTGCAGACGTGATGCCACTCACCTCTAGGGAATGGGGTCCCACGTTGTGCGGCTTTCGGCCGCAGCCTTAAAAGTCTCATCAGATCCTCCCTCCAGCTACTACCCGCATGAGGTTGACACATATGCTCCACCAACCAATACAACGGCAGATATAGTAAAAAGGCAATTATAAGATAATTGTATTAATTTGCCTTTAGAAAGGGTTTGTGTCACTGACGTTGAGTATATGCATTTTTCGATCACGTTTGTCTCACCCGCCACCAAGTTGCCTTCATTCATTCAAAGATAGGAAAGTTACAGAGATATATTATTATGTTGTTATATAAAACATCATGGAGGTCAGAAAGTCTGCAGCCTCGTAAAGAAGGGACCCAACTTGGGCAAAGCTACTTAGGTGTGAGTCAAATCAAGACGCAGATAGCTCCATTGAGAATAGCGAACCGCTAAAAAAAACATAACAAACACGCAATGTTGCAGAACGCAACAAGCACCAATACGACTATCGTCGGGCTTACACTATCCCAAGGTCTCCTATACAATCCCAGTATCCCCACACCTCCATCGACCAGAACCACAAAATGCGTCGAACCAGGCGCAAGATACCCGCAATATATCGACTTTGGTAACAAAATTTGTATTGTTGTAAACTTAAAGCAACACCACTGTATCATAGTAGCACGCTTCTAAGACACCATTGTACATAACTCTACGTATCATAGCGCTAAAGCACTAAGCAATGAAGTTGAGTATGCAGTAAAACAAATAGTTAAAAAGGTAAATCAAATTCTTGCAAATAAAGAATATTATTATTACGGGTTATTGATAGAGTAATCACATCTGGTTGGGCTGGATAAATATATAAAAGGAAAAATAAATATAATTAAATATATATTTAATATACTAACATAAATAAATAAATAAATAAAAGCCCAACCAGATGGAAGCCCTCGGCAGGGGAGACCAAACGGCCGAGGGTTAGGAGGAAAGGGAGATAAAACGGCGGACGATGCAGGCGGTATTGAGGAGCACCGCCTTCTGCATTTGAGCTCGGAGCGATCTGTCATGGAGTCCCAGTCGCTTCAGATGGCCCGAGAGGCTGGCTGGGATTAACCCGTTTGCAGACACGACTACAGGAATAATTTTGGTTGGCAGACCACCCCACATGTCGGTCATCTCGTGAGCCAGGTCCAGATATTTTGATTGCTTATCTGTTTCGGCTTTCACGAGGTTCTCGTCATACGGAATGGTAATGTGGACCAAAAATATCCTTGACTGTGCCCGATCCATCAGCACAATAGCAGGCTTATTCGCAACAATAAAAACTTTGTTACCAAAATTGATAGGGGTCATGTGGGTGTGTTATGAGGGGGCGCCATCCGTATGATAGTTGCATTGATGCTTACTGCTACTTGCGGTATTGCGTCTTGTGATGGATCTGCGGATATGCTGCGCTTGATTCGACGCACTCTTGTAGTTCTGGTCGATGGAGGTATGCGGGTGGTGATGTCTGCTGGGATGTATGGGGGACCTTGGAATGGTGTAAGCCTGATAATCGTATTAATGCTTGTTGCGTTCTGCAGCATTGCGTCTCTGCAATGGTTGTTTGGTGGGACGCTATTCTCAATGGCGCTCTCTGCGTCTTGGTTTGATTCACGCCTGAGTAGCTTTGCCCAAGTCGGGTCATCATTCATTACGGGGCTGCAGACTGTCTGCCCTCCATGATGTTTTATATAACTACATAATAATATATCTCTGTAACTTTCCCGCCTTTGAATGATTGAAGGCAACTTGTTGGTGGGTGAGACAAACATGATCGAAAATGCATTTACTCAACGTCAGTGACACAAACCCTTTCTGATGGCGAATTATTACTCCTATCTTATAACTGCCTTTTGGCTATATCTGGCGTTGTATTGGTTGGTGGCGCATATGTGTCGACCTCATGCGGGTGGTAGCTGGCGGAAGGATCTGAGGAGACTCTCAAGGCTGCGACCGAAAGCCGCACAACGTGGGACCCCATTCCCTTGAGGTGAGCGGTAGACTCATGACACGCTCTGCGGCTAGTAGCCGTGCTGATCATGCAATTGGTGGTGATGCCATATACTTACATCACGTCTGCAGAAGCGGCGGTCTTGCAGGTGGTGGCGCTCACGGATGGTTAACGGCCGCTGTGCCTACTTGCCTAAATCTTGTGACGTACATTCACTGTGGCTGGATTCATTCGTATTCTGTATGGCGTTTACACGCATTGACATGCGCAACTTCGGTCGATGTTTGTGCTTACGCACTAACAAGGGGCCTAGCCTTTTTGACTGGTTCGCCAGTTATTTTGCTGTGGACTACGGTCCAGTTCCCGAATTAGCGTTCCCTTCGGGGGAAGTGCATCTAAATGGTTTGCACTCATCGTGCACGGCGTGTGTGGGGCCGTGTGCCTCCCCTACATTTTTTTAAAATAAATGTAGGAGAGCGAAGCCCTTGTATCGGATATTTTGTATAAATATATTTTGAGTCTTTTCCTAGCGGGAAGGTATAATTAATAATGTAAACCTGATACAAGTGGAATAGGGACGTTTTATGTTCTTAACCTTTCTCGAGCCCTGTCTTCGTGAACGGGGTTCACTTAGCTTATAAGGCACTATCAACAGCTTTCAATTGCTCTAGTGAATATTCATTCTTCCAAAAGACACCTAAAAGAACTAAGTTACTAAACAAACACAACGTAAATAAGAGTCCTAACTAAGACGATCACGCCAAAATATTACAAACGGCCTACTATTAAACCTTTAGAAAGATCATTTATAAAGAATAAAACATATTTTATTAATCTTGGTCACAAATATATATAATTTTTTTATAAAGGGGAATTAATTATACTTAATATAATAATATTTTTACATAGAGAGGGGTGAGCGTTACAATAGGTATCGATGAGACTGGTATGAAACAGTCAGTTTGCGACGTGTTTTATGCACGCTTGACCAAAGTGCTTAACAGCCTTTTGTCCAGTGTCAATAAGACACACGCATATAATGGCTGGGTCATGCCTGTTCTCATGTATGCCTTTGGCATACTCAGGTGGACTCAGACTGAACTTAACTTCCTAGATAGAAAAGTTCGATCTACAAAGACGTCCCATAGGATGCATCATTAGAGATCGTCGGTAATGAGGGTGCACTTGCCGCGAAAGCATGGTGGGCGTGGCTTTATGAGCGCGCTCACCATGCATAATCGCGAAGTTTGCAGCCTTCGTGGTTACTTCCTGGCGAGATCGGATGATCCATTCTATAATGACGTCATTTCTAGTGATAAAGGGCTTACTCCTCTATCCTTAGCCAACGAGCAATGGCAGGACCCAGCAGTGCTTAGTATTTCCGACCGGGAGACCATATGGAAGGAGAAGGAGCTCCACGGTAGGTGCTACAGGGCTCTACATGAGCCCTTCGTAGATACAGTCGCCTCCCTCAACTGAATACGTTTCGGTGAACTCTTAGGGGAAACCGAGGGTTTTGTCTGTGCAATACAGGATCAGGTTTTGATAACCTGACCAACAACTAACGGAGATACATCCTAAAGGATGGCACCATCGGCATTTGGTAGGATATCTGTGTCTACCACTGCGTTACAGCGTATAAGAATAGAGTGGTTAAAGATGAAGATGTGAAAGACAAGTACAAATGCAGAATGAGTGAAAATATAAGTAATTTGGATGAGTTGTGTGTGAATGAGTTGGACTTGGAGAAAGTGTGGCATATTGTTAAGAAAGGTTTAGTGGATGCAGCTACCGAAGTATGCGGTGTTAGTAAGAGAATGAATAAAAGGAAAGACAATACGTTATGGTGAGATGATGAGGTACGTATGGAAGTTGAAGCAAAGAAGAGAGCATGGCTAGATTTACTAGCGACCAAAGCTGGTAATTCTGGCGGTAAGAATGATGAGAATGAAAGAAAAAAGGCAGAGTTTAAACGTTTAAATAAGAGAGTAAAAGAATTAGTTGAAAGGAAAAAGCAAGAAAGAACGGATAAGAATGATAGAAGAATATCTGATAACTTCCAGGCAAATATTAAAATGTTCTGGAAACTCGTAAGAAATACCAGGGGACTTTCAAAACAGCCTAGACTGAACGCGATACGAGACGAGAATGGCTTTATCCTGAATGATTAAGTGTTGAGTCTAAAGAGATGGAAGGAATATTTTGAAAGCGTATTTATGAGTGAGGAGAAGTGTGGTCTAAATGAAATAGAAATTCCGAAAGAAGATGAAATAGGTAGGGAGATAAGTATAGATGAAATAATGAAAGCAATGAAAATCATGAAAGGTAAGGCAGCCGGATATGATAGAGTTTCACTCGAAATGCTAAGGGCTGGAGAGGACGTGGTGGCAGGCCTGCTTTAGTTCCCAACATAAATTAAACAAGGTGTACACCTTGTTTATGTTGGGAACTAAATTGGGTACCGGGAGACTGGTGCAAAGCCGTGATAGTCCCAATATATAAGGGAATGGGGTCACAGCATGACTGTAAAAACTACCGTGGTATCAGCCTTCTTAGCATTGTGGGAAAACTGTATGCTAAGGTACTAATTTAAAGAGTTATGAAAGAAACTGCTGAAAAAATATGGGGTGTGCAAGCTGGATTTAGAAAGGGAATGGGGTGTACAGATCAAGTCTTTTCCATGCGCATGATCTCGGAGAAGTTTTTGGCGAAAAATCAAAAAGTTTTTTGTGCGTTCATGGACTTGGAAAAGGCTTATGACAGAGTGGACAGGGGTGTGTTATGGCAAAGGCTGAACGCATTTAGTTTGAGCGCTGGTTTGATACAGGCATTAAAGTCTCTGTATAGGGACTCGAGTGCTTGTATTAACGGGGAATACAAGCACTCGAACGGGGTAGAAACGGGGAAGAATCAACGGGGTCTACTCGTACTGGTTTGGCATCCATAAAGATGTCAGACAGGGCTGTGTGGCTTCCCCGTGGCTGTTCAACCTATTTATGGACAGTTGTTTGCAAAATTTGCAAGTTGAAGAATTGCGGGTTAAGAATGGGTGAGTTAACCATCAAATGCCTTTTGTACGCCGATGATCAAGTCATACTTGCGTCGTCGGCGGCCGAGTTGCAAATGATGGTTAAATTAATGAACAGCTCATTAAAAGAAAGGGGAATGAAAGTGAACGCAAGTAAGACGAAAGTGATGGTTTTTGAAAGAGAAGAAAGCAAAACGGTATGTGAAATAAGAATAGAAGGAGAGTTAATTGAGCAAGTGGATGAGTTCGTATATTTGGGATGTGTATTCAGCAGGGATGGGAGATATGATAAGGATATTGAACGACGAGTGAATGCAGGAAATAAAGTAAATGGGACTCTACACTCTTTTGCGAAAAATCAGAATGTATCAAAAAAGGCACGTATGGCGATTCACCCTTTTTTCACCCAGCGGATTAGTCCCTACTTTAACGTATGGCAGTGAAAATTGGGTGTGGCAGAAGAAGCACGAGAGTAGAATAAATGCAGTAGAAATGCGGTCGCTAAGGAATATGTTAGAGCTGAATCTGAGTGATAGGGTGAGAAACTGTGTGATAAAAGAAGAGTGTGGTTTGCAAGATGATGCGGTGACCAGGATTAAGAAAGTAATGCTTCAGTGGTTTGGTCATGTAGAAAGAATGAATGCGGAAAGACTGACAAAGCAAATATATGTTGCAGAAGTGCATGGAAGAGTCGGAAAGGGACGTCCTAGGCGGAAGTTTGTCGACCTTTAACCGACGAGCATGTATGTGTAGGTATATGGATATGGAAGAGGCGAGAAAGGTATGTCAGGATCGTACTAAATGGAAGTCTGTAGTCTGCCTACCCCTTTGGGTGACAGGCGTGAGTGTTTATGTATTATGTAATTATGAATAATTTCAATTAAAATAGAAGATATTTGAATCTAAGGAAAAAAGGCCGAGACCAAGCCTGCGTCTGTTGCACGACCGGGAAACCATCAACAGTATCGTCAACAGTATCGGCCAAATTGCGAAATTTTTGTTTAACAGTTGAAGGGAATGAATGTCGTTTGAAAAAGATTGGGTGATCTGCGAGGCGATGCAATGACTGTGTAGTGTTACTGTATAGTTTTATGTCATCCATGTAAATTAGATGTGTTAGAGTGGTGTGTTTGTGTGGTGTGATGATAGAGTAACCATAATTGATTTTGTTCAGCATTTGCGATAGGGGGTTTAATGCGAGATAGAACCATACAGGGCTAAGCGCATCCCCTTGGAAGATTCCTCGACGTATTGGAATTTCTGATGTTTCTATACAAGACGTTCCTTGGGTTTTTAATGTAGTTGTCTAGTGCTTCATTAATTTTTCAAGAACATTTATAAGTTGTGGGTGAATTTTATAGTATATGTACTTCAACATGTAGGAGCCAGCAGTGCGGTACGGAGTCGAATGCTTTTCGGTAGTCAAAATACCTTGTATTGATGTACTTCCTTTTAGAAATAGCATGTTTTATTGCTACGGAGTCTATTATGAGTTGCTCTTTACACCCATGACTACTTTTTCGACATTATTTTTGTTCTTCAGTAAGGATGTTGTTTGTGGCTATATGTTGATGTAAGAGTTCGGCTATACATGCTGTAAGTAGTTTGTAAATAGTTTGGAGACATGTGATAGGAATGAATTTGGCAGAATTTAGATGATCTCCGTCTTTCGGAATCATGTATGTGAGGCCTTGCGTAATGTATCGGGGCATTGTCTGGTTTTTGTATAAAGTCATTGATATGGTTATAAAGTAGAGGGTGAATTGTTGAAAGTTTCTTATACCAGTAGTTATGTATGCGGTCACTTCCGGGTGCTTTCCAGCTATGTTTTTTTTAATATATTGTAACGCACTCAAGTCGACGATATACTCGCGCCATCTAGTGTAAGGAACGAGAGCGAGTAGAGCGTTGCAGTTTATGACATCACAGATCTCTCAACCGACAGCGCCACCCGAAGAACTAAGTTTCTAGAAAATCTATACTCGAATTCTCGGTACCTTGCGCGTGTTTACTTGAACATTCCGGATATTTTGCTAATTTAAATAAATAGGTGGCGCAAGATGCGATCGAGGCAGAGTTGAACTCAGCGACACAAGCGAAGCTTCGGAGCGGAATTAAGTGAATTAGTGTTTTTAATTATTAGTGTTTTTAACTTTAGTTTGTGTAAAGTAAATTAAAGTGTTAATTTAGGTAATTTTATCGGCAATTTTTATTGTCACGAACCTCAAGCTCGTAACAATTGGTGTCAGAAGTGGGATAAAATAATGCCGATTTTACCTAAGGAGGAAACGGAGGGTGTACGTACCCGAAGTCAACGCCAGCAGGAGACGGACCAGAGGAGATTTGGTGGTGCAACGCCGCAGATGTCTGAGGGCCAGCCGCCGGCCACGGAAGCCGGTCCGTCAGCAGCTTCTACGTCTGTGGAACCTGACTTAGGTGCTCTGATGGTGATGCTGCAGCAGCTGCGGGGTGGACAGGATGAACAGGTTCGCCGACAGGAGGAACAGGTCCGTCAGTTGAAAGAGCAGCTGCAGAGCGGACAAGAGGAACAGGCCCGTCGGTTGGAAGAGCAAATGCTCCTCATGAAGGATCTTCACGCTACCTTCGGGAAGGAGATAAGGTAGGTGAAGGATAAGGTTGCTCAACATGATAACCGCCTGTTGGAAGCTGAGACCCAAATCAACCAAGTTAAGAAAACGCTGGATGAACTTGGAGATGGAATTGCAGCCCCCGCAGTAGCTACTACACCTTCGCTACGTGGGTTCAAGGTACCACCGTTCGACGGGACTTCTTCCTGGTCGGCCTACAAAATCAAGTTCGAGGCCGTCATGGAGGCAAACGCCTGGAATAAAAGCCAGGCCATGACTGCACTCACCTTAGGCCTGCGCGACCAAGCCTTAACCGTGTTGGAAGCTCTCGGTAAGAAAGTGACCTACGAGCAGCTCCTTGAGGCATTGGAGGCGAGATATGGTGACGCTCACCTGATACACGTCTTTCCCGCGCAGCTTAAAGATCGCGTGCAACGCAGCAACGAAAACCTGCAGCAGTGGGCCCTTGAGGTGGAGAAGATGGTTCGAAAAGCATACCAGTCTGTACCTGCGCTCATTGAAGGGAACCTGGTGCAGACATTCATCGACGGCATCCGCGACCTGGAAGTCAGAGCTGCTGTGAGGCTCGGGCACCACGAGACGCTTAAGGACGCCTTGGCCCATGCACTGGAGGTAGAAGCCGTGCGGCAGGATCATCGTTCCCATCGCGTCAGGGAAGTTGCAGCAGCTACAGTTCGTGACCGAAACAGAGGATACAGCCCTAGGTGCTATGGCTGTGGGGAAAAGGGCCATCTTCGATCCAGCTGCCCTAAGCGAACCGTGGAAAGGAGAGTTGATCGACCTCGAGAGGGTAGTGCCGCTAACGGCACTGCCTGGCGGCGACAGGATCATCGTTCACCTCACGCCAGGGAGGTTACAGCAGTTACGGTTCGCGACCACAATAAAAAATACAGCCCGAGGTGCTATGGCTGTGGGGAAAGGGGCCATCTTCGGTCCAGCTGCCCTAAGCACACCCTAGGAAGGGAAGGCGAACGGTCTCAGGAAGGAAGTGCGGCTAACAGCACCGCCCAGCAGCAGCAGGAATACGACTTTACTATCAGACACTGCAGCGGGAAATCTCACGGCAACGCAGATGCATTGTCAAGAAGACCTTGTCCTGAAGATGGCAACCATTGTAGTAGGCAAGGTAAGGAAGTGGTATCCGTGAGGATGCTCAGGACAGACCACCTCAGCAACGGGTGGAAGGACAGCTTACTACATGCACAGCAGAGAGATCCGGACATCAAGCCGATTCTGGAATGGATAAAGGCCAGTGCTCCCAAGCCCAAGTGGAGTGACGTCTCAGCGATGAGTTCGACCACTAAAAGCTATTGGGCCCAGTGGGACAGCTTGCTGCTTCAGGATGGAGTCCTGTGCCGTAAATGGGACAATGGTCGAAGAGACAGCTGTCGTTTGCAAATGGTTGTCCCTAAAGCTAAAGTGCCGAATGTTCTACAGCTGTGCCATAATGGTCGTTCAAGAGTCCATCTGGGAGGTAAACGAACTCTACTGAATGTCCGAGAACAATTTTACTGGGTCCATTATCGTGACGATGTCGAGGATTGGTGCCGTACACGTACAAGTTGTGCGGCTGTGAGGGGACCTCAGGCACGGAGTAGAGGAGCGTCGAAATTGTACAATGTTGGTGCACCACGGGATAGGACATCCCTTGACATTGCGGAGCCGTTACAGAAAGGCGCAAGAGGGACTCCTAAGATCGTCCATGTGGATCGCTTGGCGCGTTATTATGGGGCCGATGATGCTCGGGACGAGCATGTCTTAGGAGGGGGCAGTGTAACGCACTCAAGTCGACGATATACTTGCGCCATCTAGTGTCAGGAACGAGAGCGAGTAGAGCGTTGCAGTTTATGACATCACAGATCTCTCAACCGACAGCGCCACCCGAAGAACTAAGTTTCTAGAAAATCTATACTCGAATTCTCGGTACCTTGCGCGTGTTTACTTGAACATTCCGGATATTTTGCTAATTTAAATAAATAGGTGGCGCAAGATGCGATCGAGGCAGAGTTGAACTCAGCGACACAAGCGAAGCTTTGGAGCGGAATTAAGTGAATTAGTGTTTTTAATTATTAATGTTTTTAACTTTAGTTTGTGTAAAGTAAATTAAAGTGTTAATTTAGGTAATTTTATCGGCAATTTTTATTGTCACGAACCTCAAGCTCGTTACAATATGCATAAATACTTCCAGAGGTATTTGTTCAAATGCCATTGGTGTGATAGAATCAGTTATTTCGGAATCTGATTTCAGCCATTCTGCCTTAGTGTTGTGGTAAACCGGTATAGACCAAATACCAGACCAGAAGCAATGTAATTCATTGGCGGGTGGTAATGGTGTATCTTGCCTATTCCTTTGTGTGTCGTGTTATGTATCTGAAGTCAGGCTCCTATAAAATTGTTTTTCATTATTGATAAACTGGCTATTTCGTAATTTCCTAAGTGTGCAATTAAGGTATCTTTTTAATCTGCTAGATGCTGAATTCAGTTTTTGTTTAAGTGTGTCAAGGAATTGTTCATCGCTTATATTGGGTTCTTCGTGCTGGGAATGTATTCGGTATTTATTTTTTATTGCTTCCACTGAAGTGGTAAGTCTATTGCTTCTATTGCCTTTGGTATATTTTGTTAGCCTTCCAATATCTCTTCTGAAATCCAATATCTTTTTTTGCAACCTTTTTTGCCAGGCAGGTTCTTTATTTCGACTTTGGATAGGTGTTGTGTTTGTGTCTCTGATTTTGGTTCCGTTAAATATAGCTACTGTGTACGCCACGCAGTAAGTTATTGTCTGAGTGCTCTCAAGATCCTGCTCTCTTGATATGTGATTTGGTAATATTTTAGTGTTTATAAAATCTACAAATTTTTTGAAGTTTTTTGTTTTGGTATATAAGGCCGTTTAGTTGGGTTGCTATTCCGAAATTTGTCTGTTGCTATTCTAAGCAGTTCCTGGATTTTTGGCGTCGTTATTTTCTATCGCTTGGTTTTTTTGAGGTTCAGAGGCTTGAGTGGATATCACTGATTCGTCAGGTTGACGTTGTAAGTTTAAGCTAAGTGTACGCACGGGAGTGTTAATTTCTATAATGAATGAGTGAACGTCGGCTCCTTATAAGTTTTCTGTTTCGGGTGTGAGGATCGTGTATTGTGATGAAATAAGTAATGAATTATTTTCCATATTGTCTCGTCGGGAATTCAGGTTGCTTGATATATTGTCACGTATCTTTTGAAGTCTTTGTTCATTAATTATTTTATTGTTCAATATTACTCTGAGCTGATCGGATATTCGTTGTTCACTTACACCTGTAAACTCAGTATGTTCTTCTATGACTGCTTGATGGAGAAGTCTACAGTAAGATGATTTATTTTCTCCAAGTTTGATGATTTTATAGTAATTTCTCACAATAGATTCGTTTTGGTCAGCTGTCCATCGTCTTCTTTGTGTCAAACCTTGCTGACTGCTAAAATGTGGTTGCGTGTGTGATTGCGTGATCGAGTCGGTTTGTATATGATTGGTATTACTGTGTGTTTGTTGTAAGTATACTGCAACTTCGTTCCTTATACGATCTAATATTTTTGGGTAAGTAATTTATTTCTGAATATAGCTCAACATTGATCTCCCAACCTTTGTCTTGATGCCTGCATCTGCGGATATTTATTAGAGAATTCTTTATGTAGATGATCGAGGTATATTTTGCTTGTATTTAATTTAGTGGCTATAAGGTACGTGTGCCAGATGAATTTATTAATTTCTTCTGTTCATCTTTTGCACGCACGATTTCTGTCTGGGGCGGGTGCAGGTTCAGTGGCGATAGCCTCTTTCACAACTTCCTCAGACATGGGTGATACAGAGTCTGATCTCGTTGAAGTCTGGTATGAACGTGGAGATAAAATAGATGACTCGAATGAATGAAAAGGTGAGGATGTCGATGAGATTATATCGCTTAGCATGTCGAAGTCCATATGTGTCGCTTGGGTAACGTTCGACGGGTTGCTTTCGTCGCTCGGGGACTCTTCGCACCCCTAGGCCCAGTCTAGGGCTGGCTTCCGTCATAACCAGTGCTGCTACTGGGTCCGCCGAGCACTTGGGGCCGTTTACTTCTCGTTAATACCATAATTATTCTCCATTTGGGTTTGGGTGTGGGACCGTTAGTTAGGGAGGGTTAGCAAAGATGTTAGTGGTTAATAAAATGTACCTCCTGTATCGGTAAATACAGGGTATGGTCAAGTTCATAGTGACCGCTGTTAGATTCATGCCTCCCTCACTAACCCCCTTCCCCTCCACGTCAAGGTGGTCCCCGGGGGGGGGGGGGGTTATTATTATTATTAAAAGTGCTCCAAAACACACTCATCCCAATCCGAAAGATAGCCGACGTATCACTACGCCCGCCCACAAACGGTATGTGTGTGCGATGTCCACGGACAAGCCGTATGCTACACAAAACTCGCTTGCCACCGACACTATGATGATATGTCTAGGACGCATCGGTTAGCAAGTCCAAGTTTATCTCGGTATCGAACACTTGTGATGCAGTCTACACGCCACCATAATAATCCTTTTAAAGTCCCATTTCTATTAATATACTACTTTTACATATTTGAGACCTTCCACATATTTGCTTTTGTATCATATACCTTACTATTATATGTCTTTAATATATGGGACTTCAACACACAATAATGCATCACAGAAACCTTCTATAGTAATATTTTAGTATCATATACAAATTTCAAGAGTTTATAATATGACAATAAGCCGACAGTCGACTAATTGTCATATTATAAAACGAACGAAAAGAAATTCTGTCATTTTTATTAAAATCTTTTCAAAATCATACACAAATACGTAATGAAAAACTATTTGCCAAGAAAAAAAAAGAATTGTGAAAACTTTAATTTTGAAATCTCTTGTTTCGCGTCAGACGCATTAGAGTTGCAAAAAATGTTAATGAGGACCATAGTTATGTTCCTATCAAAATAAAATAAAATTTTTCTTCTTAATTCTTTTTAAATTTACTGATTTAATTATTATGCTTGCGAATCCTTCAACTCAAACGCTTTGCAGTTTCATAGCAACTTGGGGACTTATATTTTGGCATGGGCCATTCGTGGATGCAACTCTTAACTGCGACTATTGAATAAATTTTTGTAATGTAAGATGTTTTGTCACAATTCGGATTACAAAATCTTTAATAATACACGTATAATGGGCTACTCTTTTATAAACTAAATACATAATAAAGTATTGTATTTGTAGCCCATTTCGCCCTATGGACGTCGGTAAGAGCTGAACAATTCGATGTGGATGAAAGATCCTATAACCTCCTACAAGTGGCAGTTTATCAACCTTGTTACCTGTACGCCAAGCGAGCGCGCGCCATGTTACACTCCCGTTCACTCGGGACCTTTTTGGCGGGAAAATTTCTAGGTTAGGAAATTTTTTGCAATATTGCAAATTTTGCTATATTTTCACTTTGAGACAATATTTATGGATAAAACTTACAGGAAGTCTTGTTGAATGTATAAACTATCGAATAAAATTATTTTTGGTTGCTAGAAATTGTAATAAAGTATATAAATTACACTGTATAGCATAATAGTAGTATAAACTTCAATTTTAGTGACAAAATTACTACTAATTTGAATTCTACACCTTTGTTTTTGGAGAAATTTATATGAAATTGTTTGGAAATATGTATATTTTATGTTTTATGTGTTTCCATTCGTTACTCATACCAAAATATTAAAATATTAAAAAATTAAAAAAAAAAATAAAATAATATTTTATCTGTGACATTTCGAACAATATTTCTAAAATATGTTCGTGTGAATTTGAAATAAATACAACGTCATGTTATTTCAAAATATGTAGGAAAACTATTTTTACTTACATTTTACACTAAAAATAAATGAGAATTTGAAAAATAACACATTTATAACCCGCCCGCCAAAACAGGACTTTCGGAATTTGAAGTACTTTTGGCAATTTACTTTTCACTTTTTATACCACAAATTACATATCTACGTGTTGACTATATTACAAGGAATATAAAAAAGTATAATACTTTCGTTTTTAGTCCAGACACAAATATAAAATTCTATAAAAAAGACGGACGGACCTTCATCAAAGTGACACGTGGAACGCCGGAAGTTCAGAGTGATTTCTTTTTTTTTTTTTCTAAGAAACATTGCCAGGTTATGGTTTAAAATAAAAGAGCATATCTTTGTCTTTGATACTAATATCTATTGCATAGTGTCTTTGGTTTTGTTTAAAACGAAAAAATAGTTTTTTCATAGGTAGACATGTTTACATAATTCTGATCTAATTCGATCACTACTTGGCGGGCGTAAGGTTGGTATTGCGCGATCGAAAGTGAGCATGGCTTGGCGTACAGGTTAACCGGGATGTAATAAACTAGGTATATATACCTAATTAGCCGGCAAGGGATAACTTAAACTGAAATTTATTGACCAAATTGGCGATATATTGAAGGTGGACCAAATTAAGAGTAACCTTAACCGACTAGCGTGTATGCGTAGGTACATGGATGTAAAGAGGGGAGAGACGTGAGATCAGGATTATGCCAAATGGAGTTCCATAGTCTTTGCTAACCCCTCTGGGTGACGAGCGAGCGTTTATGTATGCATGTAAAATACTAGATTGGCAAAGTCCAGCAACATCAAAGTTACCACAAGAATGATTCTGGGTTCATTAACGAGAGAAGCCCATTTCAAGCAGCAGACTTATACTAGCTGATGAGGAAGGAGTTTAGATGTAATAAAATGTACCTGTAAGAAGTCTTAATACCTTTCATCCAATTCAAGAAATAAAACGCAAGCTTTGTGCGTATATACACAAACAACCACAATAAATAAAAGTAAAGTAAAGTTACAGCCTATATACGTCCCACAGCTGGGCATTGGCCTCCCCTCATTTCTGAGAGGGCAAGGAAGTATCCGCCGCGCTACCCCAACGCGTGTTAGCGAACCTCACATGTCTTTGAAATATTTTTTTCTTATTCCTCAGACATGCAGGTTTCCTCACGATGTTTTCCTTCACCGCCGAGCACGTGGTAAATCAGCACTTAAAATTGCAGTTAACAATTTCATTGGTGCCGGCAGGGATCGAACCCGGGTTACTCGCGTTCTGTTATATTTACAGCGAGCGTTAACCATCTGAGCTAACACGGCTCCGCACCGCAATGAATGTTCGTAAGAAATAAAAAGAAAATATTAGTAAAGTGTTTTGATAAAAAAAGAAAGAGAATATTATAAACTAAGCGACTATTTAAACGATAAGATTACGTGAACGTAATGAGCTTCCTTAGACTTGTTTACATATTTCATGAGACTTAATTGTAACTGTTGGTAGAAAAACTGTTGTGTATTTCTTGCAGCCTCTACTCACAAGGTCTTTCGCAGTAGGAAATTGTTGAATCGATTGACCTAGTAAATGTATGTAAAAGCCAATTTTGAATAAAACCATTTGGCTTTCATAAATAAATGAATTAACAAATATCACAACAAAGCATATAATTTACATCATTATCATTTGGTTCTAAAGTGTTTGTTAGTATTCACAAACAACAGCAGTTTTGTGATGTACATATTTGGTTGTGTTTAATATCCTTTATTCTTGTATTTGTGTCTTTAAATAATTAAATCTTAATGTAGGTAATTTACAGTAGATATGTTAATATTTTTTTAAAGTTTCTTTAGCGGCAGCCTCGTACCGGTAATTAGAAGTGTAGGGCCGCCCTACAATAGACAGAGTGAGGATTAGGTCAGATATACAGGAAGTCGATGGACCATACTTTTTGGCATTCCTAGGAGATTTAGAATTGAACTTGTGATGACTGTGATCATTATGATAATATTAATATATTTTACCTAATTTCCGCACTACTACCCGTACTATTCATAAGTACGGTCGAGCTAAGCAAATAAATTTTCAAGTTTCAATATGTTATTTAAATCATAATCGGAAGAAGTTGTACTGAAATATGAAGACCAAAATTGGTCGAATAAAGAATTTAGCAGCAAACGCTATATTGCGCGAAGACTTTGGCGCCGCGACTACGATACGTTTTGCGAGAAGTACTCTTCTTTAACTACAGCTTAATAAACCACGTTTTTTAATAGGTTCGCTAATGTTTTTCAGTTATTCTTTAATGTCGTCATCATCATCATCATTATTGTATCATCATCATCATAATTTTATTGTAATAGTGATAATAGTATTTGTACAAAAATAAAGAAATTGCACACCATTATCATAGTAGAATTGATAAATTCTGGCGATTTACAAAATTGAACTGAAATGAATTGATGAAAAGTTTTTGACCTGTGAATTTTACATTCTTTTTTGATATCGCTATAACATTGAAGACATATTGATGCCTTGACAAGAAGACAGTTTTCCTGTATTGTGTTAACTGAAAACAAAAATATGATCTTATTTTTACACATTTGTCACAAGCCATTTACAAGTGAAAATACACAGAATACTTTCTGGTTTTCTGAAAAACTTTTCTATGATTATCTTAAAATTATCAGATCTATTCTCTTATTAAAACCAGCTTGCATTTCCAAATCTAGGGTTTTTTTTAATATCTTTTTCAATCAGTACCTTAACATATATAGTTATCTGACAATGCCAAGGATTCTGATTCCACGGTAAATGACCTCACAAGTGAAGTCACATTGTTTTGTTTGAGATATTTTGGTTTTTTCAAGGGAATGGTTGTTTACGGTGGGATCCGATAAGTCGCGCTGTAGAATTTTTTTAACATATTTTTATTCAATGGGCCAAGGTTACTCAAATTCGCAATACATATATTATATTAACATTGCAAATTTGAGATTTTTTTTTCATTGATTTTATAATGGTTTACAAGAAAGTCATAAAATTTGAACATTATTTATTATTAATAAGTCTTATGTCAACACGATAAAGTCCCTAGTGATTTTGAAGTGAAACTCATCGTGGCTCCTTTCGAAAAGGACATAACAACAGCTAGTAATCCTATACTATTTAACGAGCAGTTCTTGTATATATATATATATATATATATATATATATATATATATATATATATATATATATATATATATATATATATATATATATATATATATATATATATATATATATATATATATATAATCGGGATCTCGTAAACGGCTCCAACGATTTTCATAAAATTTAGCGTCCAGGGCGTTTCGGGGATGATAAATGAATCTAGCTAGGATTTATTTTTAGAAAATGTCTTTTTGTCCGTGTTTTTAGGCAATGAAAAACTGCTACAATATCGTTAGAATAAGAAGGTAAATTTTGACGAATTGTTAGTAATTATAAATAGCTTAATTGGTATAATGGTCGGTCACGGAATCTTAAAACCGCGGTTCGAGCCCAGACCGACCGACCGACTTTTTTTAAGTTTTTTCATGTTCCTTTCTTTTTTGAGAAAATCTATTTTTTCGAGCCCTTTTTTTAGTATTTTTTAAAAACTCGAAAATTTAAATTAAAATAATTGCAGTCATGGTTTTTATTCAAATAACCAGTTCCGTTTTTTCTGTTATGTCGCTAAGATCAAAAAATATTATTTATATTTCATCAGTATGTAATTTGTATCTAAATATAATTTCCAAAACACACGAATTAAAAAAAAATCGAGCGAAAAATACCGAGCAAAGCTCGGTCAACCAGGTACTATAAACTAAACCATTTATTCGGTCTTCAATATTGGTAGTCGTACTGCTTAGAATATTGCCGTAACTAGAATCCAACTTGAAAAACTTTTGAAAACTTTACCAACATATTTTAGCAAGATCGTAGCTTTACTAGCAGGAAATTACATTAGAAGTCAAGTGTACTATGATAATGGATACATTAATTAGTTTATTAGTAAATAAAATTTTGTTATTGCAATACGTAGGTAACTTTTTTAGCCTTGCAATATGTATTTAAGGCACATCAAAGATACTTAAAATATGTATAATTAATTTATAATCATTATTTATTTAAATAATTAAAGTCTTTTTCAATAAATGAATTAAAATCTTTTAAATAAATAAATTAAAATAATTAAAGTAAAGGTCTCCCTACAGACAGATATTCTCAAATTTGCCACGCTTCTCAAGCTTTTGTACTTACTGACATAAATGAAAAGGTATAAAAAATAAATAAAAATTTCCTTTTAACACTAAAAGGCCGATATTTTTAAAAGGAAACATAATTTAATCACATAATTCAATTTTCCTGCTTCAATGAATCAAAAAATCTTTATTAAAATACCCTCAGAAATATGACCCGAATATTTCTGCCAAGAATTAAATTTTCGAGGCTGAAGTAAGACAACTAAAGTGATATATCCCTTGATAATAACGCAAGAGCTTAAGTTGCGCAGCTGAGGTAATTTTGCTCGGTAGTTAGACTCCGTTTTCTGCCTCGAATTTCGCCTGCATGGGTATCATCACCCTCTTGATTTCTTCTGTATCGAAGCAGCAGTGCATGTATGTGCTTCTGTATTCCAATCTGAAGGGTATAAACCAGTATTTAAATAGCATTCCATCTTGATGCACGAAGTTGAGAACGCATCCGTAATCATACTTGTTTGAAGCTAGTTGCGGGTATCTACGGGCAGCAGAAGCTACTTACCATCAGGTGCACTCCAAAAGCGCCTAACTCAAGGTTTTCACGCTAGAGATAAAATCAGTAATGCCAATGCTTTAGCTAAGCACTCACCAATAACCAGCGTGAATTATGATAAAATGTTTTCTGCAGGGAAGCCCATGCCTTAGAGTACATTGTTGCAGGCTGGTAAATTAACTGGTTAGGAAAATGGGACAACAAATAAACTGTTGAGGAAATATAGAAAGAAATGCAAATGTTAATCACGTGTAGTGACGGTGTAAAAGAATCCACTATTTGGCGTAAAAAATCGGTAAGTGGCAAAAGAGGAAAATTGAAATAGAAGATGAGCAGCGGTATTTTCCTGAAAACAGATAAAATTTATTGAAAAAACAATGACCATCAACTTGCCTACCAGCAGCGGCGACTACGTTACCATATATATATATATATATATATATATATATATATATATATATATATATATATATATATATATATATATATATATATACGTTCTAAGCTTAAATGGCTCCCTATCCAACAGCGTAGATGTATCAAAATTCTTCGCACGCTTTTTTCAATCCTATATGATCCATGCACTCCTCAATACCTGAAATGCAAGTTTCAGTATTTGGGTTCTTCTCACGATCGTAACCTGCGATCCTCCGAGGGAACTACATTATGTGTTTTTCCTCGCCGTACCAAATTTATGTCTCAGTCTTTCGCCGCTGAGGCCATAAGGCTATGGAATAAATTACCCCCTCATATCAGAAAACCGACTTCTGTTGCCACATTTAAGAGGATGGTGACTGATCACTACCTTTCTTCTTGCAGCAAGTAACTTTCATATTTAATTGTTTCTGCTTATATGTGACTTGACATTTTAAATTATTTAATTTGTTTTAGTTATGTTCGTATGTAAGTATACTTAAAATGTATGTATTATGTACTATTTAAACATTATGTATGAAATGTATCATATATTACTTAGCTTAATTGTAGTTGTGTATATTTATTTTGGTATTTACACTTATGGTATGTCTATTTATATATTTACATTTACGTATAAATTATCCACATATTTTATGGCACCTGCTAAAGTTCTCTGCTTAGCTCATGGTTGACTGGTAGAGAATGCCTAAAGGCATTAAGTCCGCCAATTGTACATTTTAAGTGCAATAAAGTTTTTATAAATAAATAAATAAAAAATAAATATTTAACGTGGTAGAGTCATGTTGCAGTTATAGCATGGTTGCAGCATGGACAAAGCGAAAATTTTATCATAAAAGCATATTCTTATTAAAACTAGTCGTATGCGGTAAAAATAATCACACAGATAATGATTCGTCGTTGTCATTAAAAGAGTTCCAACAAATTGGAACTACTTTCAAGAGCCATAACCCGACATCATTATGACATCATCAGTCACGTTATTTGTTTTTATTTTCTAAGAGTGTGAACGTACCTTGTACGCCATGTCCTAGTTTCGAATTCTAAGAATTCTTTATGCTTTCCTGCTGAGCGTGAGTTAGCATAATATTTCCACGTACTTACGAGAGTTGGTATTCTTAGTTTCCGATATTTTATATGTAGTAAGATATTTTAACATTTTCCCTGTCCACAAAAAAGACAATTAAACAATCAAAATATTCATACTTGATCACGGGACGTGAGTTAAGTGAAATGGTGAAGAAAAACTCAATAATAATTTTATTTATGCAAATTTAACGCATTATTTTTACCCCATGTTTGTCTGGGATTTATACGTCCCATATTTATGTGGAACTGACCCTCGGAGATAACATGCGTGACGTGTGTGTATAGTACTTAACAGAGACGGTATATTATTAGAGTATAAAATTTTTACTTATTTCCTCTTTTAGTGTAAATATCACGATATCTGCGAAGTTTTTAAATTATTGACGGCCGACCGCGGCTTTATCCGAGTTAAACTATTGTCTATATTAAGACGACACATTTACAAAGTGGCCACGGGCTATCGCCGTACTGATCTGAGTGAAAATATAAATATTATAAAAACTTAAAAAACGCCGTCATAAGGTCTAAATTACGTAGCGCCCGCGGCATTATTATTCGATGAAAGAGAAAAGGGAAGAAATGATGATGAAAGAGAAGACATTCACTTATAAAATCCGCACTTTTTCTTAACATCAATTTAGAGCATATATTTATATATTTTTTATTTATCGATAAAATATACGATATGCTTTATGTATATGGTCTGTGGTAATTTTATTATTCTTTAGTGCAGTGGAGGCGTAAGAAAATCCACTACTTAACGTCATCCCATGGATACTATAAGAGGCAACAGAGAAAAGTAAAACAAGAAATGAGCAGCAGCATCTACATAACAAAAATAATATAAACTTGAACCCATAATGAATTAAGAGACAAACAAGACCTTTTTCGATAACATTGTATAATTTGTGATACTAGAAACGCACAGATAGACTGGTCCCACGCAGTATAACATCTGGTCTCTGGATTTTGTATAAAAAACCATGCATTAGAAACACATCGTATTCAACGCAATCACACGCATCCGAAGCAACGTACGATCTGCGATCTCCAGATCGGCGTGAGAAGGTGGAGGAGCTGTTCCTATTCAATCGCAAGTCTGTTTTTACAACTCTCGCGTAGCACGTCAGAAACAAATAGACCTTTGGTGAGTGCAGGTGGCCGGAGGCCCAAATCCCCCCCCCCCCATCAACATGGTAGTGGAATTAAATAAAGATCACAAGGAGTTTTCTTCCACGTACAACCTCTCTGTGGAATAGTTTATCATCGGCGATTTTTCCGGACCGATACGACCTGGGGACCTTCAAGAAAAGAGCTTACTCCTTTCTAAAGGGCCGGCAACGCACCCGCAATTCTCCTGGTGTTGCGGTTGATCATGGGCGGCGGTAGTCACTTAACATCAGGTGAGCCGCATGCTCGTTTGCCCCCTCTTCTATAAAAAAAAAAAAAAAAAAAAAAACCTTTGCACGAATGCGTTTTATTATCAAAATGGGAGATGAATAGCTCGTCGATTAAGTAAGGGGGTACGAATGTATATCATTAGATCCTTGCTTATGAAATTGCCGATTTTTATGAAATAAATTAACGTAATTTTTTCTATATTTTTTATTTAAATTAATCAAATTAATCACCCATGCAATCGATAAATATATGTATTTTGCAGAAATAACATAGTCCTAAGCCTCCTGCCTCCATCGACTTTCTGCATGTCTAATCATGTCGATTTGCTTACAAGGCTACCCCTCGAGAAGCCTTTTTTATCTATTGTCGGTTTTCGATCCAATTTGATCCGTTGTGCTATTATGGTTACTCTGATTCTACTATTGCAGGTGTGTTCAATATGAATTATAATAGGTAGAGACATAAATATTGACTATAGTTCTCTCCATAGCTCGCTGTGCTGCCTTAAGGTTCCTCATGTGGTTGTGGCGGCGCTGTCGACGCGCCACAAGCAAAAATACTTTGAAGTCTAAATTGCGCTATCAAAGTTCCAAAGTAAAACAGTATTTATAGAATAGCTCCGAACTATCACACAGAGCGTTGGCCGCTCCCCGGGCAGAACACCTTGCCCAGCGGGAGACATCCACTTTTTCTTCGTCACGCAACACGGTTATCAGTCAAGTACTTTGTCTCATACCCTTACGCCATCACAAGCAATACGTACTCATAAAATACACCGGCGTCACCGCCTATGGTGATCACCATGGTAACGTCGGGGCAGTGGGTGCTAAAATCTGAAAAAGTTTTCACTTTCGATGACTGAAAAAAACTTAACCTCAAAAATGAAGTAAATTTGTGCCATGTTAAAATTGTGAAGGTATCTTTACTAGTGTAACATAATACAAGATCATTCGTCCTATATTAGGTATTTGTAAAATCATAAATATTCCCAAAAAGAATGGATATTTTTCGAGTATTATGCTTAATACTTCAAATATTTAAAAAAATCTAATTTTAATTTATGCTGTGTGCAAATATTATCTGCTTAGGATCTTGCAAGTGTTCAAGTTACTTTAAAATTGTTATGTTGTGTAGATAAGACCAAAATTACCAAATAAAACGGTAACGGTAGCACAGACAAGTATACGTGAACAAGGAAAATTATTATAAACAATATGTAGATCGAAATATTATTCACAAAGACATAAAGACATTTATTAAAACACTTACATGTACACAAATGGCACATTACAATAAAAAAAAACATGATTGTTATTAAATACACAGGAAAAAGTTACCTATAAATCTGTTTGCGCGTGCTGGGTGTGCGTACAGATTTATGACTACTTTTCATGTGCGTGTGCACGCACACATGCACACAAGCACATACTCACGAACACAAGCACGCACGAACTTATGCACGAACGCACAAACGAACACATGCACACACATAGTCTCAGTATAAACCTCAAGCTCAAAACGCTGAGCTGAACAAGTTTAGTAGGTACTAGTGATTAATTGTTTCTCTTTATTCTATTCTCCATATGAGACGTGCCGCAGACAGAAGAAACCGTATAGTATATTTTTAAAAGATAAATGACAAATATATAGATAAATATGTATAAATAAATAAACATAGATAGACAGTAATAAAGTATCTATGTAAAAACAGCATTTTAGGCATATTTTAATTTAAATTCAAATCATAACAGCCGAGTTAATCTCCGCTCCCTATAATTTCCCTCAGATTTACCATATAGAACCCACGTATAACATTCGGGTTAGCAACCGCAGTTTTTTATTAAAAATATCATAAATTTTAACTAAAATATAAATAGAAATAATCGGCTTATATCTGAGATTTATTCGCATTTAAAGGAAAGTATTTTAAATGTAATACAAGACAAATTTTCTTTCTTTGTCGATATCTAGGGAATTTATAAGAGCATTTGTTCGCGAACCCATATCACCAAGCATTAAGCTTTGGAATTTATTTACTTTCTTTTGGATCCTTTTTTATTTTGTAGGTAAATCCGAACATATCATCAAAATTGTATTCTAAAAGTGATTTTCGAACAGGCTATATGAATACTTTTACACATAAAGCGCGTACTCAGTCTTGTATGGAGGACTGGTATCATAGTTAGAATAGTGCTGCAAAATACCTCCTAGCAGCGTTGAACTCAGTGGAGAGAAATTAAAGAGACATTTTATTGGTAAGCTTCATTTTCTGGAAACCAATCTTGTTAGCCTCAAGCACGGGCACAGAGTGGCCAGCTTCCCGGTATTCTATAGAATATTCATTTCGGAGAGTGTGCACAGAAATTGTATGCTTTAATCATCCCTTCCCTTTTCACCATCTGACAACCAGGCGGTCGGTAGATCTTCAACCTTTTTTGTCTACACCATCAAGAGCTTCAATACTTCACTTCACTTCAGGTAAGTTGTGTAGGGACACAGTATTTGCATACATTTTGCTGAATTAATACTTTGCACTTGTGTCCGGAGAGCGCTCAACGACGAATGCCAGTCGTTTCCCATGCTAATTCGCTAACAAGTAGGAAGTATATTGTATCGCCAATAACAAATATCTTAATCTGCAAAATTGTGATTTCTGAATAAATAACTTCAGTGAATTGTGAGATTTTCATTACTGAACCCGATAGGCACCTTTGGCAACTTCTGTGATGCATTTAACGGGACGATCATTCATAAGTATAGTTACTTACATTAATAGTTACATTAATAACCACACACCATATAACACCCGCACAATTGTAATCTAGCACTGACTGATAATAAAAATATAAGACTTTTGATTACAGTATTTGTTCACATTTTTCTACTCAATAGCTTAATTTCGATAGAAATTGTTTTTCAATTTCGGTGTTTAATGGTTGTATGAAGTATAGGATCGGTATGCGACCCTTTCACGATAGCACAGCCGACATTCGTTTTACAGTCGGTTCTTTCGCAAGTTCGCAGTTTTAATTGCATTTGTATTCGGCTGAATTTCAGTTGGAAATTTTTGCCACGACCTTCGGAACTTTAATATAAAGTTAAGTAATGAAAATATTTATATTTTTTACCACAATTAATTCTTACAAGTTATTGCTAGTGCTTGGAAAACATGGTACATGCAGAATACTTAAATTGAGTAAAAAATAAATAACCATCTTTATTAGACAGGACAAGAATCAAATAACACAATAATTGTTATACTGTTACACCATATCTTAGCAATTCATGAATTGGTTAAAAGGTTGTCTAATGAGCTTTGAATATTTGTTGTTTATTAATTAATTTTGCACGAATGTTTTCTATGATAATTTTTTTTATGGAATAAAGTTGACAAACGAGCACACAGTCCACAGGTAAGTGGATGCTGCGGCCCATACACATCTATATTTATTTTTTAGTTAAATATCAAAATGCAGATGCGTTGCCAGCCCCGACGACTCAGATGGAATTCCTCGGTTTCTGTAAAAAAAGGTCTTCAGTTCTCTACACTCACCATAATACAATACATCAACATTAACCTGCTATTTTAAGCTGGTATTCCGGGAGAGCGTGATCCTAACCCGGTCGAGCCGACCCATTGGTGCTGCAACCACATTATAGCTACAGCATGGCTTTACTACGTAAATTCTATTTATGTACCTTTATTAAATGACTGTCTCATTAGTCGAGTGGTTGTGAATGCGGTTATTGATCATAAAGTCTTAGATTCGAAACGCAGGTCAAGCCAAAATTATTATTGGGTTTTCTCTGTCAAGAAATTATCAGTAGCAGCATGGAGTCAGAAATTTGACGGAGTTTCAGCCCCGTACCTTGTAATGCAGGTAGTTTTTGCGCCTTGTTTTTCTCCGGTATTATAGGATTACCATTCTATCCAACTATGATAGTGCGGGAATAAAGATTGCACTTGTGCTTGCGCTTACATTTCGGCACTATAATTTTGTCCTGTGCAGATGACTAGTCTCCGATAAAACTGAGCGGCATACCGAGACCGGAATTCGTTCTGCGGGACATTCTTATTATTACAGTACCTGGTACCTGGAAGATACCTCTTCTTACCCTTATGTGGTTCTCCGCAGCCATAATCCGCTCACCCAGATGACAAAGGATCATACTCCACTGCCCCATATACTGCTCAAGGAAGTCTAACTGTACAGTCAATCTTGTACAGCTCGTGGACCCTCTTAAGCCATGTATGGGGCACCGAGTTGAATGTCTTTCTGTAGTCTATCTAGGCGGCGGAGAGCGGTTCCGACGTTTGCGTTTCACTACTTTCAATGACCGCGTCAATGAGGAGTGGTTCCTTGGTTTAATTTATTGTTATATTTTGGTGTATCTATATAGTTTTCTCATCTGTTTAGGTTCCATAAATATATAATTGCGAACGAAAATGATAAATATACATAAATAACAATAAAATAAAATAAATACTTAAAAAATACATACCTAAATAAATACCCAACCAGATGGAAGCCGTCGGCTGGGGAGATCAAACGGCCGAGGGTCAGGGGGGAAAGGGAAAGAAATCGTTATTATTATTATTGTTATTATAGGTACTTAAATTTCGAAATTAATATCTTTTAATTTAATGGTTATTTATGCATTTTAACTGTTTTAAATATGACTAAGATATCTTTAGACGGCTTTATATAGAAATTAATTGTTAGTACTAAAAGTTCGTCATCAGTATCAGCACGGTATATATAATGTATTTTGTATTGAGTTGAACTAGGGCGTATTACCAGTGATACCGTACGAAACTAGAACATGTACCTTCTTTGATGACTGACCTTCCTTAAAGGGACTATGCTTTAAATTTCTCTGCGAGATCAAATTCGTAACGGGTATACGGTAACGGCTGATAAAGCCTGTCAAATTATTTAGCTGAAAGTGGCAATGAGTCGGCCAAATTGCGTGAATTACCGACAACCAATGGGGAAAAAAGATTCTTGAGTGGCAGCTTCGTACTTTTTATATGAATTGACATCTTGACGAAGCATTCAGGTAGTCAATGGATAAGGGAGGCTAAGGGCCATAATTTATGGCAAGCTATGGGCGACCTACATTCAGCAGTGAACCTTCGAAGGGCTGTAGTGATGTAAATAATGATATATTTACACAATGAAATATCAGAAGTATGTCGTTTAAAATTATTTTCCTTGGGTCCATGCCATTTCATGCATTGACTGTTAGGGTAGTGTAATTTAATCTTTCGTACCATGTCTATAGAGGAGAACGCGGGAAATGCTAAGAAGTGGGAACATAGCAGCAAATAGTAGAAACATACACATTTGTAGCGTTTGACTGCCGTATGAGTAGATAAAGTCCTCCGAAGTAGGTCACGCTCACATAAAATACCAGCAAAAAATACCAGAATCATAAATGCTTCTTGTGAAATCGACATAGCCCAGTAGGATGTTCGTGGTAGTCGTTAGTTCTATGTTCAGTAGTGAAGTTGTGACGAGTTGTAATGATGAAAATAGTCTACAGCATCCACTAATTATCAGGAGAACTCTTATGTTGATGAGTCACTTTAACTTGTGTTAAAAGCAACACAAAGAATTTTAGTCTGTACTGTAATATTCGTATTAAAATCAAAGTGCGTATTTTATGTATGCTACCATAATATAAAAAGTATGTTTAGTTTTAACATGATTTCGACAGCAGTAAATATCCACTCTAACTACAATTGCAAAAAAATCTCAATAAAGGTTTTCTAAAAGCTCAGTTTTAAAATCACGATATTATTCTGTACTTTTTTCAGCGAGACCAATTAGAAATAAATTTATTTAATGAAGCGCTGAAGTGAACCTTTGATGCGGTCATTTAGGAAGACAAAAGATATTCGATTTACCTCTACCATTTTGTTCGGAAAGGCTTAAAATTAATTGCTTTCGTATTTATTAGTCTGTATTGTTTTCGTTCAACTTTAATTTTATTTGCAAAATTTAAGTCAATAAAACATCAAATTAGAAGGAAAACAATCACAACTTCGTGGTTTTAATAAACTTTAAAGTTTAAATTCACAAAGTTCTTTTTAGTAAATAAGCTATTAATTGTCAAAATGAAAATATATACATACGAGTAACAACGTGAATTCGCTAATAGGATCATGTACCAAACCGCCGAGATTGTATGGGTTACCGAAGATACACAAGCCAAACGCTCCACTACGTCCTATAGTATAAGTCGATTAAAAAAAAGCGCTGAATAACTTACGAACAGACCAGAGCTCACGATTCTCCGCGCGGATAAAGGAAATGATACGATAATAATGGACACGTCGGAATATAAATTTAAAATACAACAACTTTTATCGAACGAAAGTAAAAATAAAAAGGTCATAACCGTTCCCGCAAGTAACACGCTTAAAACAACTAGCGATTTAATAAAGAAATATTCTGAAAAACTAAATCTCGACGTGAATTCGCTAATACCATCATATACCAAACCGCAGAGGTTATATGGGTTACCGAAGATACACAAACCAAACGCTCCTACGTCCCATAATGAGCCAGATCGATTCACCAACTTGTAAGCTGGCACAACACTTAGCAAAAATACTATCACCACTGAGAGGACATACCAGAGCACACACAAAGGATTCATACCATTTTGTGCGTGAGATAAAAGACCTACATCTCGCTGACACTATTTTCATGCCTACCTATTTTTGACTGGATCTCAATTGTAACTAGGAAGCTAAAAGAAGACAACATGCCTCAAACATTTACAATATTACTTGAACACTGCCTTACATCTGGCTGTCTATTGTGGAAGGAGGAGTTCTAAAAGCAAGTAGATGGTGTGGCGATGGGCTCACCTGTGTCTCCTATAGTCGCCAACATATTTATGGAGAACATTGAGGAGAAAGCCTTTCTTACTGCTCTTGTAAATCCAAGGTTCTACAAGCGGTACATAGACGAAACTTTCACAATTTTACCATCTGACAAAGTAACTACATTTTTAGACCACCTTAACTCCATAAATTCTAAAATACAATGCGCAATGTAGCAAGAGGCAAATAATTCTTTAGCCTTCCTAGATATTTTAGTCATCGAAATACTGATAACATTATTGGTCATACTGTGTATAGGAAAAAGACCCATACCAATCGATATCTAAATGGTAAATCTCACCATCATGCTTCACAGTTAGCTAATGTGGGTAAATCTTTGTTTTAGAGAGCACGAGGGATCTGTGACAGAAAACATCTGGCCACCGAGCTTCAGCACGTCAAGCAAGTATTGCAAGACAACAAGCTTCGGGTCCAGCGCCTACGTCACAGTGAACGAGTGAAGCCGGCTACTGTTGCGAGCCTGTTGTACAAACATATGTCAGAGGAGTCACAGACAGATTGTCTACATCTTGAAGTGAGCTTCCATTAAAATATACTACAAGCCGCCGAAGAAGATTAGTCAATTTTTACCATCAATCAAATGTTATATTCATCCACAAGATGCAGCTTTGTACAAGCTAGATTGTGAATGTGGTCTCAACTACATAGGTCAAACAAAAAGATCTATAAACACCCGCGTGAAGGAACATATAGCTGACGTGACGCACCGACGCTCCATGAAGTCTGCAGTCTGCAAACATGTTCAAGATCATCCCCACCATTACATTAGATTTGATAAACCACAAATTCTCGCGAAAGGACACCGATTACTACCAAAGATGATACGCGAGGCTATTGAAATTAAAAAACATCCAAACTTCAATAGAGAAGATGAATGGGTGCTGTCATCTGCTTGGGATCCTATAATTAACAAAATTAAACCCAAACCCAAGCATACCACTGCCAGACTTCATGATACTATAAGCTCGTATTCGTAGTAAGTTTGAATTTGGGGAGTTCCGCATAAGTTCCAAAGCCTACGTTGAGGCACATTTTAGATCCATCAGTATACCATATGAGGCTACCGACCCCACAAATAACTTGGTCATTAAGCCAGATTTCTCTGGAGGGTAGATCCACTATACACTTTTTATCAAAAGTGTATAGTGGACGCATGACATCTGAAATTGTGCATTAGACCGGCGTTTCCTTAATTGAGTCAAGCATGGCTCATTCTGTATGAGAACAAGCAGAGACCGCCCTGGGCGTTAATCCTATACAAACTAGCCATCGTCTCCTTGTATTGATAAATATGATGGGGTGCTAAGCATCGAAGTGCATTAAGAGTCATTTAATGCGATGATCGCATAGCTCCAGCTGCCAGTCCAGTCCAGAATGTCCACAGTCGTCTTTTGGTTGGCTTTGTTGCAACAGATAGCAGAGGCGTAGGTATTATAATAGTTATATTAGCATTAAGTTATACATGATATTAAGGGCTCTTTGTATATTTAGCAATAAAGTACTTTAGCAAAATCCCCTCGCAATGATCACACGGTCATTGAAATAACCCAGTATGTCAATCCGTAGGTCTGCTATCTTGTAATATAGTTAGTCAACCGCAAGAGTCCCAAGAAATGGTGACAAAACACCTCCTTGTGAGCAGCCTCTTGTGGTTGAAACCTCAATCGAATTTTGAAACTGCTATTTTTGTCTTCATCTATCTGATGGTTGTGGGGTCAACATTTAAAGAAGTCGGACTCCCAATAATCAGCGATGTGGGGCTACTGTCGAAGGCGCCCTCAATGTCTAAAGAGGCATAAAGAGCTTATTTCTTTATCCTCCAGTGCTTTTTCGACCCGGCCAATAACATTGATCAGGGCCGTGTCCGTAGATTTGCCTCTGCGGTAAGCACGCTAGTTGTAATGTAGGTCTCGTAGCTAGAATTACATCTGTTATATATCTATCTACAACATTTAACAATGTCTTAAGAAGAAAGGAGATTAGGCTTATAGGTCTAAAGGACTTTCTACCAGACTTAGGTATAAATAGTGTAAAATGCAAAATTTGCTGTGAAGTTTTTCATCAGATAGGGAAGAAGGATATCGACACCAGTAGTAGTAATTGGATGGGAATTATTCTATCCTCCAACCTTGTTTTAAATGTTTTAAACGAGTTAACAGCCAACTGCACCAGATTTGGTCTTATTATCTTTGCAGCCACACACCAGTCCTTATAATAAGGCCTTCGTAGGGCTCTGAAAGAATTTAAGGCAGAAGTCTTACTTGACCCTAAGAAGTGGATTGACGCTAGTAGCTCCAATGATTCTATTTCACTATTAGTGAAGTTACCTTTTGTACCGTTCGATAGCATTTTGTGAAGTCTTGCACTGCAAGGCAAAGACTCAACTTTCTCGCACAGCTTCCTCCACGATGCTTTCTTGGCTTTCCAAATTTCTTTATTATATTATGTTAGGGGTGCACTATAAATACTTGGTTTTCTTAGCCCTATTAAATAGTTTCCTGGTCTTTTCCCTAAGTTCTTTTAGCTTAGTAATCTACCAAGGAACTTTTCATGTAGAAGTATTGGTTTTGACTTCTCCTTCATTGACACCTTTCCTAGGGCCAATGAAGGAGACGTGTTGCTGGGCTCGGTGCGCTGCTAAAATGCAAGCACACCGCTAGGACCTACTACATATACAAGAAAGGAAAATATAAATAACATGAGAAATTAAAATTAAATCATGAGGAACTTATTGAGAGGATAGATATTGTAAGCAATAATACACGTTCGTGAATGTTGACCCAATTGTGTCAAATATTATGCATTATATCATAAATATGTTTAGCCGTACTTATTGTGACTACGAAGTTATTATATTCGTTGACGCCTCCTCTGTGTTGTATGCTATGTAGTCATGAATTGACGGACCGAATCACACGAATTTCAACCTTCCATGGTAAAAAAAAAAATTTTCCTGGTATCCCGTATGAGCTCCTACTGGCAACACTATACGCCTCATGCCATTGTGAATTTTTCGTGCCGAATCAACGAGTCGAACCCTCCAACTTAAAATTATTTTTGTAACTTTATAAGTAATATTCTTAATAAGCGTGATATTTATTAGTGAATGCTAACATGAGTAAAAAGAGGAAACTCACTGAAATACTGGTTAATCGTTTAGACGATTCCAACGAAGGAAATTTTTTATTTGATGCATAATGGCGTCATAACTGCGTAGAAACGTGAAATGTAATAAAATTCCTATGTATGAGACAGGACGGGAGCCTGTACATACTTAAATACATTTAAACATTTATACATTATATACATTTTATTATATTTTTATAATTTGACGACCTATTTTAACACCAAACCTTTATAATTGTCTTGCGGTGCAACGAGGGTGTACACGAGACATAAAATATTAACCACTGCCTTGAGGTGCCACGAGGGGGTACACGAGGCATGGAATTCGAAGTTTAATTTACTTTATTATCAAAAAATGTACAATTTAGGACATATTTTACTCACGGTACTACCGAGGGGGTACACGAGGTTATATTTTTATGTTTCTTTTGCAACTGATCTCACTCAATTTCAGAACAATATAGATATCCTTAGATTGATTAGAGAACCTTGTCTAAAGAAAAATTCTTTGAAAATTCCTGTAAATCGTAGTGTGTGTCAACCATATCCCCCAATATAAAATATTAATTTTAGTCAATCAGAAAAGCTTATCATTAGGACCTGTATTAAAGAATTGGAACAAATAGTGGCAATAAAAGTACGTGAACCAATTATTGGTCAATATTTATCTAGAATATTCCTAATTACTAAATCAGATGGGTCCTCAAGATTCATTCTAAACTTGAAATCATTTAACACGTTTAACCAAACCTATAATTTGAAAATGGAGGATATACGAACAGCTTTAAAGTTAATAATTAGAAGGTTCTACCAAGGTTCCATTGATTTAAAAGATGCATATTATTCGTTAAACATACATCCAAGCAGTCGCAAATATTTAAGATTTATGTTTAATGACAAAACTTATAAGTTTCAAGTCTTACTCTTTGGAGCTTCCTCTGCTTCATATGTGTTTATAAAATTGATGAAACTAATAATGTTTTACCTTAGAGAACAGTGCTTTAACTCTTGTTAATTATTTAGATGATTTTTTGCTTACAAGTAATTTAGAAAAAGAGTGTCAGAAAAATATAGATATGAGTCGGAAAGTGCTAGTATTGCTGGGTTTTATTATAAATTTTAAGAAAAGCAATCAAATACTTACAAAACATTGTAAGTTTTTTGGGTTTGTGTTAGATTGTGAAAATTATACAATTTCCCTACCAAATGAAAAACGCATAAATATTTTACATAAATTAGAGTCACTTATGAAATTAAAATCCACAACAATTAGGTCTTTTCCCAAGTAACATTTTTTCCGAGCCTAGGTTGTAAAAAATGCCTTTAGGGTTTAAAAAAGTTTTAAAAAGGTTAATGCTTTGCTCTCTGGTCATATCAAGTACTTGTGAATGATTATTAAGCCCTAACACTAATTGTTCATTATTACAACCTTAAAGCTACTGACAAGAGTATAGATTAACGTTATTTTGACTAGTGTTTCAAAAGCATATACTCCTAGGATCATAAAGTTTTTATTTACTCCTGATTAAGTTCTAAAAAGGCTAGCATTTTACTTAAGTAAGATCCAAAGGAAAATTTTTTAACTTTCATATTACCATAAGGTTGTAGATTGTTGAGATCGCTTATAAGTAACTTCTAAAACCTAATTCAAACCTTTAGGCTGCATTAGAGTTGTCTAGGTAAGCAAATTAGGACTGTGTGATAAAAACCCAAACCAGTAAGCTGTTCTTAAGAGTTAAAGGTATGATTAAAGTCCTACAGGTATATTTTAAAGCTTTACAGACGTCCTCAGAGAATGTCAGTTGCGTCCGCGACTTCAAAGCAACGATTGTCTTGCAGGGTGGACCGACGCAGGCTGATACAAAAAACGAAGCGGAAATATAAAACGTAAATTGAGTAAAAATTTCTTAAGAATAATTAATACACCGGTAACTTTCAAATCATCATGTTATTATAGTTGATAGGTATAGTAGTATGTGACTACCAAATATGGGCTTTTAAGTACAAAATGCGCTTTAGCCAGTCCCATGGCATGTTATATCCATGATGGATTTCTTCTTGTAAAAATGGTTATTTGGCTGTTTTAGCTCAAGGTACCCGACCTACTAAAACTCTTTACTTTCAACAACTACTAAAACTCTTTACTTACAAATGACGTGACATCGTCTGAAATATTTGAAGAATAACAAAAAAGTAAAGCATATAATGATGGTGAATTATCTGAAAATATTGAAGACCTTGAAGCTCTTACATTAGAAACTCGTGTTGATGCAACAAAGGATTAAGAATGTGGTCTTGAAATACAAAATTAAATATGTTACCAAAAAAACCTTTTAGACATATTGAACAAACTAACTAATCTGAAACTTCCTAAGGACCCGAGATCCTAATTGAATATTTCCAGTGGTAATATTCAAATAAAAAGTATTAAGGGCGGTTAATACTGGCACAATGGGCTTGAAGCATACTTTGAGAATTGTTTCATGATATTAAAGCTGACGAAGACATTTTAATTACGATAAACATTGACAATTTGAACCCTAAACCAATGATTATTGGTATTTATTCTGGAAAAGGAAAACCACTAGACCTCAACGAATTCCTGTCACCATTAGTTGATGAATTGAACACAATTTTAAAGCAAGGTATTAAAATTGGTGATGAATGAGTATTGGATTGCTTATCATTTTGGAAAGCATTGGAATACAGAATTTTTTATTATATTACTGGATTGTTGTACTAAAAGGGGTGATACGAGATGACGTGTATTTTCTAATTCTCATTTAACAAGTAACGTTTTAGAATGGTTTTGAAGAGGTTCTAAAACCTTTATACGGAAATCCGCTCTTAAGTCTTAAAAGACTCAATGACGTTTTAATAACCTTATATAAAACTCCTGTGTGCAAAAAGGGCCCACGTTTTATAACCTTTCTGAGAGCTATAGCAAAACCTATAGCTCAAATCCAGAACCTATCTAACTACTTACACAGAACCCAAATATAACCTTCATAACCTTAATTTAACGTTAAAGCAACCTAGCAAAGTAGCTTCTAAGTTCTAAAGTAATCTTGGCTGTAACTCTTTGACAACCTATAAGTTTTTTGATGGTTGTGAATAAATGCTTCTCAAGGAGTCCTGGTCTTAGAATGTTTCTGTGTAGTTAAATATTTTTACACAAAACTCTAATCGTGGATTTAAATGTCGCCATTCCCTGTCATTGTACCAAGTTTCAAAATGGCGAGATAAATAATATTTATAAATATATTATGCAATTAACTTCCTTTTTTCATAACAAATGTAGTGCGACTGGCACTTTATCGTGATACTTTAAGATAATAGTGCTATATAATATACGGGCCTTTCGAAAGTTACAATTTTTGGAGATATTTTAATGAAATAAGAAACATAAAATGCGGAAGTTGGTGTAAAGTAGCATTATAAATAAAACTTCTATTTTAATAAAAAACATACACTTTAAATCGTGAATAAGCAAAAATGCACACGCTCCTTAATCTACTAAAAAAATGATTTTTTTTATTACATTTTTAATTTGCGTGAGAAAATGTGGCTGGCGTGAAGAAATTACTCTAAGGAATTAAAATTAACTTTTTTAAAACTGCAAAAGCTTAAAGCTCTCAATGTTTGCCAAAATAAGAGCTTAAAGTAATCTCGCAAACCTACTTAAAACGATAAAGCTGTTTACACAACTTAAAGGTTATCGCCAGGAGTTCAAGACTTACCAGTCGCAAAAACAACCTCTGAGCACAATTAGTTGCTTTCAAGTTTTGGTTGTAGCCCACCTTGCGTTCGATCTATGGTTAAAAAAGTGTGCGAATTACTACAGGCTGTTCTTCGAATGAAAGTAAGTTAGAATTTTGGTTTTCTTACTTATAGTGTTTTGTAGGTAGATGGACGACGGAAAGGGATTTTACAAGGAGTTCTAGTGAAATATATCATCCCTTTCCCCCTTTAAAAAAAAGAAACCAACTACATACCTAGTAAGTTAAGTATAAACATAGTAAGTACTGAATGAATTTAATGATTCATTTATTTTATTGTTTTATTACAAATGACATTAAAGGCGATAAAAAATTAATCTACACCTACAAACTAGTTGTCCGCGCGGAGATGGCGCGATGTTACTGTGTGAAAATATCTGCTTTTATATTTTCAGGCGGATTGTATATCCTAAATAAATGATAACGTCGAAGTGGTTGAAAACCAAGGTAAAATAATAGAAATACTGCAAGATATGCAGAGCAATCAGACAAAAATAATGCAGTAGCTTGCGAAGCATGAAGTTCTATTAAACGAATTATGATGTAAAATGGCTGACTGTAACAGATAAAGTAAAAGTAAAAGTAAGTAACAGTAAAAGTTACCAATCAATAGAACTCCTTGGAAGAACGTTTTTCTCCACTCAAAATAGTGGAGCAGCTTTTGAGCTGGAGGATAAATTAAATAATCCGGAATTCCGTAGCAAATATTTTAAAATCATGTCAACATTATGCTCTCCCAGATTAGGAACCAAAGGGGCCAATATTTGCTACAAGATAATAGATAATTTTTTCCAGAGAGCTTTTAACATTGGTATCTAAGAGTGGCAACTCTGTGGACAAAAATAAAAAGATTGTATACAATTTTTTTACGCATATTCATCGGATTCTCTGTAATACAAAATGCTGATAGTACTGTAGGTCCGCTAGATAATGACAATTTTACAAAAGCAACAGTAATAATTCCAAACAACGTTTCCAGGTGACCTTAAAGCCCGTTTCAGTAAGTACGCCTAAAAATCACACAAAATGACGCCACAGAGCCAACTGCAGACGAACTTGAAGTTCAACAGCCTTCAACCAGTGTTGCATAGCAACGAACCAATCTTCGTTAACTAGAATTTCATGAAATAATATTAAATAATAAACTTCACTGAATTTCATTAGTACATTCATATTATTAGTAGTCATTAATAGAAAAGTGAATTTATAATCATAAAAGTTGATTTTGTAAACATAAATGTTAGAAAAAATATAATTTTTGCGTTGAGAAATCCTAATGAATGCTTACGTGGCTCTCTCTCCATTATTCTATAATAATAAAATTTATATAGTAGTTACTAAAGTATAACTAATAAAATTAATTTTTTGAAGGTTTATAATAATGTTATTCTATCTTGTTTGAAATATAATGAAAATGTTGACTTGTATTGTTAGAAAAAATCCAACTTAAACGTCGTATCCTATCTATTATTCATTAAGTCAATTTTTCTTTAATTTCAGTTTTAAAAGAACTGATTGTAATAAAAAATTAAGTTAAAAGTTAAAAGTAAAGTAATAAAAGATTTTAACTTTTAAATGACTTTCTTTTTACAAATTTAATGTATATAATAGTGGAATAAACACAATAGAATTGTATGAAACCCTGATAAGTTTCCATTTTATGTAAGACAACTCAAAAGTGGATTCTGAAGGCATTAAATCATTTGAATGCACAGAAGATATATCGACACAGTAAACGTTTATTTCTGATTAATTAATTTGTTTTAAAAAATCCGAGCAATGTTTCATCAGTCTGCGCGCGCGCTCTCAGCGAACAGACGTCTGTTGCATAATAGAATTTGACAAGTCTACGTTTGGCTCGGCTAACTAAAAGCAAAATGCCGAAGTTGCAATGTAAAAAGTGTAAACAATTTTTACCAAATACCAAGGAAGACAGTGTGGAGTGTAAAAAGTGCAAACATGCCTTTCATAGGAAGTGTGTAAAAGATATAAGTTGTTTTAGTGCTAAAGGCATTTGTGATACGTGTGAAGAGGTAAAAACAGGGGGCGGAACGCCACGCTCGCCAACGACTAAAGACAATGAAGTCGTACAACAAATTAATGAACGAATGGCTATAGTGGAGGGAATGAGCAAAAAATTGGAAGAAATTAACTTACAGCTTAAATACTACGCAGATAAGTACAAAGAAATGTTAGATTTTAAGAAGGAAGCTACTGAAAAATTCACTAAGCATGAAAATCAAATTAAAGATTTACAACAACGTAATATTCACCTAGAGAAGTGCAATAAAATGATGGAAGAACGTATATTTGTATTTGAAAATCGAGAAAGAGAAAAAAATATCGAGTTGATTGGTGTTAAATACAAAGAAAAAGAAAATATACTCGAAATTGTACGTAAAATTTCACATATGATGGGAGTAGAAGATGAAATAGAGAGTGCTTGGCGGGTGGGAAGAGAAAAAAATAACGGAAAGCCGCGCCCAGTGTTTGTGCGATTGAGAAGCCGAGCGGCTCGCGACAAATGGCTGAATGCACGAAAACGAGGTATAAACAATAATCAGCTGTATGGAGATAACACCGAAGGTCCAATTTACATAAATGAAAATATTTCTTCACAAACTCGAGAATTATTTTACCTTACCAAGAACAAATTAAAAAGCTCATATAGGTTCATATGGATACAAAATTCTAAAATACTTATTAAGAAAAGTGAAACTGAAAATAAAATTCACCAAATCAAAAGTGAGAAGGATATCGAAAAACACCTTCAAGGTGATTGTAATTTGCGTCTTTAATGGTAAAAAAGGGCACCATGGTGCAAGATGATAACAATGGCATTTACTATGAACGAATTAATAACAAAGATCGTCTACAACTATTTATAAAGGAACAAAATGCGTCAATAAATATAGTACATTTAAATATAAGATCTATGCGTAAAAATTTTAATGAAATATTAGTGTTGTTGGATGAAAATTTGTATAAACTAGAAATTATAGTATTAACCGAAATAAACATAAAAGAATATGAAATACCATTGTATTATATACCGGGCTACAATGCGCATGCGTATACAAGAAATAGCAGAAGAGGGGGAGGAGTTTTAATGTTTGTTAAAGATACAATAACTTGTACACCTACTGAGTATAGCGGGCAATCCTGTGAGGTGTTGCATGGCCTTATGACAATTATGTATGATCGACCTGTATACGTTTTCGTTGTGTACAGGCCCCCACATACTAATAAAAATAGATTTGTGGAAGAGCTGGATGAATTATTGCGGGGTGTCCCAGCGACGACCGATGTTATCCTGGCGGGTGATGTCAACATTAACATTTTACATGGTACAGAAAATTCGTCAACGTCGAGATATAAAGACATGTTATGTAGGTACGGATTGCAGTGCGCCTATGATGATGTAACGCGAGAAGAGATAATTGATGGGAGATTAGTAGTGTCCTGCATCGATCATATGTGGGTAAGGGACGGAGGACGCTCGGCGCCGCCGGCGTCGTTTGTTTATACAGCTCAGAAGATAACGGATCATTATTTAACGGGACTTTCTTTGCGTACACGTAATTATGGAGAAGGTGAACGGCCTGAGCATGTAAGTACATTTATTGATAACAAAATTGTGATAGAAAAATTGAGTGCAGTTATTTGGTCAAACCTATTATTAATTAACTGTCCGTTAAAACTTTATAATAAATTGTGTGAAATTTTCGATGAGACATATAAATGTGCTATAAAATATAAAACTGTGAAGAAAAATAATAGATATAAACCATGGATTACAAATGAACTAATTCTAATGTCTAAAAAAAGAGATGAACTTTTTTAAAGGTCAAAATCTGCTCCTCAAAACATGTGTTATCGGTTAGAGTATACAAGATATAGAAATAAATTAAATAAACGTATTAACCAAGCTAAAAATAACTATAAAAAAGAGTTAATTATTAAGTGCGGAAATAATATGAGAAAAAAATGGATGTATATTAATGAATGGATAGGTAAAAAAAAAATTAGTGTGGATGATATTGTATTACAACATTTTTCAAGTGATAGTGATATCAGTTCGATTTGTACAGGCTTTTCTAAAACATTTACACAAGAAGTAGATAGAATCAACCATAAATGTAATATTAATTTTTTGGACAGGAGTAAATATGTTAATGAAAGCTTGGTAAGTATAAGATTTAAAAAAACGACACCAGGCCAAATTGCAAAGTTAATTAATGAGTTGTCGTGTGAAAAAGCTCCTGGTGTTGATGGAATAAGGGCCCAAGATTTAAAATATGTCAAAGACCAGATTAGTCCTGTCATTGCTAATTTTATTAATTTATGTGTAGAAAAAGGTACATATCCAGATAGGCTTAAAATGGCAAAAATTCGACCCATTTATAAGCAAGGATGCCATAAAAGTTATGAAAATTACAGACCGATTGCCATACTTTCTGTTATAAATAAGTTAGTTGAAAAAGTAATTGTTAAGCAAATAACGGATTTCTTAGAGGATAATTCTATATTAGGCGACCATCAGCATGGATTTAGAAGAAATAGGAGTACAGCTACAGCTATAACTAGTTTTACAGACTATATAAATGAAAGGTTAAATGAAAGAAAACATGTTGTAGGAATATTTATTGATTTTAAAAAAGCTTTTGACACTTTAGAACATAATGTCTTGTTGAAAGCAATGGATGAATGTGGTATACGCGGTCCTATTAATAGGCTAAGTAATTATTTGAAAAATAGGAAAATAGTGACAGTCATTAAAAACATTACGGGAAACGAGGAAAATGTAAAGTCAGGTGTACCTACTGGATCCGTTTATGGACCAGTGGGCTATATAATGCATGTTAACAGTATATGTAACGTAATTGAACACTGTGCTGTTTTTATGTATGCAGATGACATGTGCATCCTCTATGCTGACAAAAATCAAGATGAGATAGAGAAAAACATACAAAGTGATTTTAACAACATAACTAAGTGGTCTCACGATAATGGAATTATTATTAATACAGCAAAAACTAAAGGACTACATATGTCATCACCGCATAATATAAAGAATGCAAAAAAATTCAGGATAGTGGGTCACTCTTATCAATGTATACACGACAATATGTTTAAATGTGAATGTACAGTTATAGAATTTGTAAAAAAAATTAAATACTTGGGCTTAACAATAGATAGATATATGAACTGGAGTAGCCATATTGAACTGGTATGTAATAAATTAAGAGGTATTTTAAGTAAATTCTATTTTTTGAAGAAAGTAACACCTAAAAATGTACTGTATGTTGTATATTACGCACTAGTTGAGTCAACGTTACAATATGGATTAGTAGCATATGGAAGGACATTTAAAACATATTTAGATAAATTGAAGCAGTTTCAAATTAGATTTATGAAAATATTAGTGAACCCAAAAGCCAAAATAAAATATAGGGATAATTATGAGCAGCTCTTCCAGGAGTGTAATTTAATACCGATACATGAGCAATTTAAAATATCATTTGCGACATGTGAAAAGTATTATACAATCTTATGTGACGCATTGCGTAGTTTTATCCCCATAAATAAGAATACGCGCAGACCACATAAATTAATAACTTTACAATATAAATGTGCTAATTATTATGGTAAAAGAACGTTCCAACATTTAGCAGCAAACATTTATAACAATTTACCCCAAGAATGCCTTACGCATAAATCAAAACAACATTTTAAAAATAAGTTAAAAAAACTTTATACTAATAAAAAGTAAAAATGGAATGTATCATGACGATCCATTGTACAACATCATAGGTAAGCTGTAATATTAAGGTATGCATATATTTGTACGCATGTATGTATGTATATGTGTAAGCGTACATGCAAAATTTATATAAAATAATATATAAATTTTGCATGTACATAAAAATGCCGTTATCCTTTAAATTACTGAATAACGTTATAGTAATACTATTGGTTTGTCATATTAGTGGTAGTATAATTGTATTAAGCTAGTTCTTTTTTTTCTTTTTTTGCATGTTAGAAAGTAAGAGAGCATTTTCCTGCCAACAAACTGCTGAGCAGTTTGGCAGACTGTAAAAATAACTAATTATGTTTTGTTTTTATGTTAAATAAATAAATAAAAAAAATCTCCTTTCCACTAAAAATAAATTCTTTGTCAAGTTTACAAAATACAATCACTCGAACGACGCGATTATTCATTGTAAGTATCCAACAATTTTCTTTCTTTCCTTTGAAACAAACACCTCTAATATTAGCATTAAAATAGGCGTTGAATTATTATCTTTGATCACATGACCAAGATAGGAATTGCTGATGACGAATTTTAACTGTGGATAAACCTACATCACTTTTCACATCTTTTAGCACATCATACTGAGATTTTTGAATATCTATTAGCCAGTTGGCTATTTGAGCTAAGGGCTTATTACCGCTACGAAACATATTTTTTTTAAGATTGACCAAAATGAGTAGGCTATTGGTTGTATTGAAACTACATAAGCATGATAATAATCTGTCGAATAAATTGTAACTGCACAAAACAAAATCAGAAAATACGCGTCATCTCGTATCACCCCTTTTAGTAGAAAAATCCAGTAATATAATAAAAAATTCTGTATTCCAATGCTTTCCAAAATGATAAGCAATCCAATACTCATTCATCACCAATTTTAATACCTATATTTATTATATTTTTTCTAACATTTATGATTACAAAATCAACTATGAGGTAAGTAAGAAAACCTTTGTCGCTCTTAGTTCACTGCGTCGCCTTCGATCATTTCTTCCCATTCCTACAAAAATTATGCTCGCACAGTCTCTTCTCCTTCGGATTCTTGACTATGCTGACGCAAGCTATGTAGACATAACTAAAGACCAGCTAACTAAGCTTGAGAGACTTCAAAATACTAATATTCGGTTCATATTTGGATTGCGCAAATTTGACTACATTTCCCAATTTCGCTCACGTCTCAAGTGGTTACCTATCCAATTTCGACGGAACATGCATATTCTTTCTATTCTGTACTGTGTCTTATTTCACCCTTCGACTCCTCCTTATCTTAAGGAGAAATTTAGTTTTGTTGGGCTTCCAGGGGAACCTTTACGCTCTTCAAGAAAACTCATTTTAAGGGTACCAACTCACAATACATCTTTCTTTAATAAATCTTTTACTGTACAGTCTATTAAGCTCTGGAATGCCCTACCTTTGTATATACGCGAAGCTCAGACTATTGTAGTCTTTAAGCGACTTCTTAAAGAGCATTACTTGTCTCAATCGTTCGAAAATCATTAGGATAAATTATGTGATTATGTAGTTTTGTATTTATTTGTTTATTGGTGTATATTTGAGAATATATGTATGTATATGTATATGTATGTATGTATATGTATGTATATGTATGGATATGTATATATATGTGTATAAATGTATATATATGTATGTGTATGTATGTGTGTATTTATATGTATATATACGTATATATGTGGGTGTGTATGTTTATGTATATGTGTTTCATATTTTTTTAAGGTATTAGTTATTTATATGTTATTTTATTGCATGTCTTGATATTATATTAGGTATATTTATATTGCACCACCTACCTAGTACTCACTGTTTTATTCCTTTACACCTTTGGTTGCCTGGAAGAGATCGCTATGTAGCGATAAGGCCGCCAAATTGTACATGTAATCTGCTCTCTGTTACGATCTTTGTAAATTTGTTTGTGGTGTGCAATAAAGTATATTCATGCATTCATTAATACCTTGCTTTAAAATTGTGTTCAATTCATCAAATAATGGTGACAGGAATTCGTTGAGGTCTAGTGGTTTTCCTTTTCCAGAATAAATACCAATAATCATTGGTTTAGGGTTCAAATTGTCAATGTTTATCGTAATTAAAATGTCTTCGTCAGCTTTAATATCATGAAAAAATTCTCAAAGTATGCTTCTAGCCCATTGTGCCAGTATTAACCGCCCTTAATACTTTTTATTTGAATATTACCACTGGAAATATTCAATAAGGATCTCGGGTCCTTAGGAAGTTTCAGATTAGTTAGTTTGTTCTATATGTCTAAAAGGTTTTTTTTTTTGGCAACATGTTTAATTTTGTATTTCAAGACCACATTCTTAATCCTTTGTTGCATCAACACGAGTTTCTAATGTAAGAGCTTCAAGGTCTTCAAAATTTTCAGATAATTCACCATCATTATATGCTTTACTTATTTGTTATTCTTCAAATATTTCAGACGATGTCACGTCATTTGTGGTTGAAAGTAAAGAGATTTAGGAGGTCGGGTACCTTGAGCTAAACAACGATCTATAAAAATATTTAAAATCGAACAGCCAAATAACCATTTTTACAAGAAGAAATCCATCATGGATATAACATGCCATGGGACCGGCTAAAGCGCATTTTGTACTTAAAAGCCCATATTTGGTAGTCACATACTACTATACCTACCAACTGTAATAACATGATGATTTGAAAGTTACCGGTGTATTAATTATTCTTAAGAAATTTTTACCTAATTTACGTTTTATATTTCCGCTTCGTTTTTTGTATCAGCCTGTGTCGGTCCACCCTGCAAGGCAATCGTTGCTTTGAAGTCGCGGACGCAACTGACATTCTCTGAGGACGTCTGTAAAGCTTTAAAATATACCTGTAGGAATTTAATCATACCTTCAACTCTTAAGAACAGCTTACTGGTTTGGGTTTTTATCACACAGTCCTAATTTGTTTACCTAGACAACTCTAATGCAGCCTAAAGGTTTGAATTAGGTTTTAGAAGTTACTTATAAGCGACCTCAACAATCTACAACCTTATGGTAATATGAAAGTTAAAAATTTTTCCTTTGGATCTTACTTAAGTAAAATGCTAGCCTTTTTAGAACCTTATCGGGAGTAAATAAAAACTTTATAATCCTAGGACTATATGCTCTTGAAACACTAGTCAAAATAACGTTAATCTAAACTCTTGTCAGCAGTTTTAAGGTTGTAATAATAAAAAATTAGTGTTAGGGCTTAATAATCATTCACAAGTACTTGATATGACCAGATAGCAAAGCATTAACCTTTTTAAAACTTTTTTAAACCCTAAAGGCATTTTTTACAACCTAGGCTTGGAAAAAATGTTACTTGGGTGGGTTGCTTCCTTAATAGGTATGTTTATATTAGTTTGTCCAGCTTATCCCATATGGTTTAATGTATACAAAATGATTTGAGCCTTATAAGTATTTATCTTTGAAGAAATATAAATAATTTCATTTCTAAATTATCTCTGTAAAATCAAAAAGAGGTTATTGAGGATATTATTTGGTGGAAAAATCACATATTGATATCAAGTAATCTGATTAAGGAGGGTGTTTATCAAATGGAAATATTTTTAGATAGTTCACACAGTGGTATGGTATTGTATGTGGCTCAAAAAGACTACACGGCTTTTGGAATAAAAAAGATAAAAAAGCAACACATAAATTTTTTAGAGTTACAGGCGGTACACTTCGGATTAAAATGTTTTGCTAAACATTCCCATGACTGTGAAATACTAATCCGTTGTGATAAATCTACAGCTATATCTTACAATAACCAAATGAGCACCATACAATACCCACACCTAAGTAACTTAGCTCGAAAAATTTGGTAATTTTGTGGAAAAAGAAGTATATTCATATTTGCTTCTTACATATAATCAAATGATAATTGCCTTGCTGACAAAGAATTCAGAAAAGTTAATAAAGAAACAGAATGGGAACTAAATTCTTATGCCTATAGAAAAACTGTCACTAAGTTTGGATACCCTAAAGTTGATTTATTTGCCACCAGAGAAAATGCTAATTGTAAGAAATTTGTTACTTGGCATATGGAACCTAACGGTATGTCTGTAGATGCTTTTACTATTTCTTTGACCAACCTCAAATTTTATGCCTTTCCACTATTCTCCTTAATCTTAAAATGTCTTAAAACGTTAGAAATTGATAGGGCAGAAGGTATAATGGTGGTACCTTTTTGGCTTTCTCAAGCATGGTTCCCATACTTTGTCTTTAAAAAGTCTCCTCTATTAAAATTTTATCCAGATAAACAACTGTTAAAATCTCCTTTTAGGAGTCTTCACCCGTTGCACCAAAAACTAGTTGCCGCAGTGCTATCAGGGAAACATATACAAGAAAAGGGCTAACTGATGAAAGCATAAAAATAATAATTAATTAATTGTCTGAAAACACAATTAAACAGTATGATTCATGTATAAAACAGTGGTGGAGTTACTGTAGGAGTGAGAAAATTGATCCATTTCTATTGAACGTTCCAAAAATTTTAGCATTTCTTACTGAGAAATGTAATTGTGGTTTTGCCTATGGAATTCGCAACTCCATCAGGTCATCATTATCACTCATATTAGATTAAAATTTGGGTTCAGATAGAGACGTAAACCGGTTCTTTTCTGGTATTTATAAAATGAGGCCAAATAAACCGGAATATGATCAAACCTGGAGTCCAACACAAGTTTTAGATTATGTAGCTAAATTTTACCCAAAAATAGAACTTTCTCTAGATATTTTATCAAAAAATTAATTATTCTCTTAAGTCTGGTAACTGGACATAGACTTCAGACTATGTCATTAATTAAATTAAGTAATATAAGTAATAATGAAGATAGCATTATGATTAAAATTCCTGATACAGTTAAAACATCTAAAATAAACAATTTTCAACCTTTATTAAAATTATACCATTTTATAAACCAAATATTTGTATATGTCCAGATACAACCTTGAAAGATTACCTATATGTCACAAAAAAATTAAGGAAATCTGAAAATTTGTTTATTTTTCCAAAAAAACCTGATACTGCTGCTACAAGCCAGACATTAGCTAGATGGATTAAAAATGTATTAACAGAAGCAGGCATAGATACGTCAATTTTTACTGCACACAGCACAAGAGCATGTCTTGCTCAGATCCACTTCTCATGCTCAGAGAAGTGGTATTAGCATTGACCTATTAGGAAAAATGTTGGCTGGACTAGTACATCCCAAACCTTTGCCAACTTTTATAACAAGCTACTCGTAAGTGAAAATAACTTCGGCTTTACCATTTTAAAACAATATAGAACAGAGGAAAGAATAATTTAGGTAACAAACATGTTTGTTAAGATTTATGATTGTATAATATTAGTATAACTTTTGTTTGTTTTATAGTAAATTGTTCAATTTAGTTGTGATTAATGCAATAATAAATAATTAAAATGAAGCAATCAAATCTTTCAACGTCTACATAGTATACAACACAGAGGAGACGTCAACGAATATAATTAATTGATCAAAGTAACTTACCTGTAAGTGTCCTTCAATCAAAATTATATGAAGTTGACGCCTCCTCTGTGTACAACCCTACCATGCTGTGCATTCTTACCCACCCTCAGTGCTTGCTTGCATTTTAATTATTTCCTAATTCTAGATGAAATAAGTACAAAGAAATAAGTTGCCAGTAGGAGCTCTTACGGGATACCAGTAAAAAAACTTATTTTTTTACCATGGAAGGTTAAAATTCGTGTGATTCGGCCCGTCGAATCATGACTACATAGTATACAATACAGAGGAGGTGTCAACGTCATATAATTTAGATCGAAGGACACTTACAGGTAAGTTACTTTTATCAATTAATTATGAGCTGTTATAGGGTTATATAGTTATTGTTTACGCCCGATTGCCTCGAGCGGGGTGAGGAAACGGTAAGCGTAGCGCGAGAGGTGGAGGCTTGCTGCGGCGCGTACGCGCACAGCAAGCGCGGCAGTCGGCAGGAAGTAGTAAGTAGTAAGTAGTACGGCCCTGAGTTAAGTAGTAGGAAACAGTACGGCAAAGGTCGGGGTAACTCAGGGCCATAACAGTTATATAAAGTTAGAGTAGGTGTATGTTATTTATAGCACTATTTATAGAATGTATGACTTATTTTTTGAATTTATATTAACTTGTTATTATATATAAAAATATTTTGTTTTATATCTTTGTCAGTAGAAGGTGTAGTATAGCCCCCACGACAGTACATATTAGTGTAAATTTTAGCGTTAAAGAGTAAAGTGAAGTGAGTGATAATTAAAGTTGTAGTTACACATTACATTACACTTTTGAACCAGATCAAATAACAGGCGGCAACCACGTGAAGGAAGAACTACTCAGACTTATCCAGAAGATCAACACGACATGCACGGATTGCGAGCCCAGAGCCATTCCCCAAACTGCTCGCCGGACAGGAGAGCAGAATAGGTGTTAATCTAGCCCTGTTGATAATGTCGAAAAGTTAGGAGTAGACTAACCCCAGCCCGATACGAATGTAACCAACTTTTATTTCAACCGGAGATCTAATCAAATTTTAGAACACAAAAACTACTATTGTCATACTATGAGGTCATTTTTGTAGTTAATAAAGAGTACTTCAGTTATGTTTTACATATTTTGTATGTATCGTCAACAGTTTTCTCAGTGCATGCCAAATAATGAATTTTATAGGCCAAATTTTGCTTCTTTAGGATTCATTATTTCTGTTTACTTAAGTATCTTTAATAGTTTTGAAAATATATTAAATCCTATGTTACTTTCTGAAAACATAACTTTCTGTTGGTATAAAATTGATCAAAATCAGTTCAATAGTTTCTCAGCTTACTAAGTATAAACAAAAAAAAGTATTTTTTAATATATTAAAGATGAAAAACTACTACACAGTCCACGTGATGGCAAGTGGATTCTGTTACTCATAAGCATCTACGAGTACGATTAAAAATCAATAAGCATCTGCAATGCGTTGTTATCCTTAGTAATAAGATGGAATTCCTCTAGAGAACTGAAGACCCTTTTTATTGGATAAAAAGAGTCTCCGGTTCTCCATTCTACCATATGAAACACAAAAACATTAAGCTGCTATTTTACGCTGGTATTCTGTGTGAGCGTGGTCCTTGTCCGATCGGGCCGATCCATTCGTGCTACTACTATAATATAGAAGCAGTGTTGCTTTACAACATATAAAACGTAGTACTCTTCACTTATCATCACCATATAAACAAGTACCATGCCGCTATTTTACGTTTGTATTTTGTGCGAGTGTGGTTATCCTCCGGTCGAGCTGACCCATTCGTACCCATAGCCATAGACCATAATATAGGTAAGCAAAATAAGCTCTATCTCGTAAAACGTGAATTGCGTTACTGATGCTATATTTTTACTTGTTTTATTGACTATGTTATCTGCTATAAAGGAATATATTTTTTATACTAAAGAACATGTAATACGCCATGTTATCATCTCTTGAGTGTCGTAAGAGGCTATAGACAGAAATGAAACAGAATGTGAACAGCAGCATCTTCCTGCTAACAACTACTCAGTATAACAGAAAATTTGAGATTGCCAACCCGCCAGCTAAGTATGGCAACTATTGGAACTATTCCTACAAGTGGCAATCCTTGAACAGCCATATTATTCAGTAGTGGACTTAAACAGGCTGGTATGGAAATAGTAACAAGTTTCGTTAGAGAAATATTTATATTCATGTTTTTTTTTCTTCTCCGCAGACGTCAAAATATTTTCCAAAATTTTGAATGAAAATAACCTCCAGGGAAATTAAAGTTAGTGCTTCAGGTATATTATTATGTTATGAATCTTTTGATACGACTTTTATAACCAGCCACATGGTATGAATTTCACCTTGGCCAATTTTCTAAGGCAGGATCTCAAAGCGGTTTCAAAGGGAATATTCTGTTAAATAATTCTCAAAGTGTTTTGAAAAATATGTGAAACTGGTCTTTTTGCTACATGTGAGGTGTGAGGAGGATTTGACACTAAATAGTAAATTTCTATAGCCTAAATATACGTTCTACAGCTAGGCATAGACCTCCATTCCTTAATTTCCTTTTTTTAAGAAATACATAAAGGTACTTCCATTGGTTAAAGAGTCATTCCATTTATAACTAATTATTTTCTGTGTTTTGTGTGTTTGAAACTCGATGAAACGAAAAAGCGACACTAAAAAGCGACAAACGTATGTTTGTTGGATGTTGGACGTTGGGACATCTATGGGACTTAGCCTGGCAGTAAATGTGATAGAATAGAGTATACATTGTTAACTATAAATTTATTTATATTTTACTATATATACCCAACCATGAACCTACTCCTAATATTCTGCATTCGTCTTATTTTCTCGAAGTTTATTTTTCTGAACCTTTCACCTCTACTGCGTTGGAACTGCACACATGTTTTTTTTAATAAATATGAAGTGATTAACGAACTCACAGTCCACCTGAGTGTGGGTCCATAGATTACCTGTAATTATTTTTAACTAAGGCTGCAGTTGTGTTATCATCTCTGCAGACTAAGCTGTAACGCCTCGCAGTTTTTAATTACAGTGGCTCTCGCTACTGAGATTTATATTACCTTATACTAGTGGTTTCCTTGTGGACAAATAAGGGTTTATATAGCAAGCTGCATTTCATTCATTCATTCATTCGATTTCAACTTCACATTAATATTAGGCCTATATATATATATATAATTATGTATAATATTATTTCTATAAATCAAAATAATTACTCATGAAAGCGATGCATCTTTGCAGTAGAAGTTTATTGGTGCCAGTTTTAAAGAAATCAGCACGACATGAAGCTACAAATTCTTCATACGTATTTTGTACTGCTTAACAGTTATCAAAATTCTGAAAAAAGTAGAAATCTGTAAACGCAAGGTCTGGTAAGTACAGCGGATATTGGAGAGCTTCCCACTCCAGCTTTTGTAACTTAAAGACCATCTGTTGTGCATTATGAGGTCACGCGTAGTCGCTCATTAGCAGCAGGGTCGAGCGATTGACCAAAGCTGGCTGGAGACTTGGGAGCTCCTCCATCATTGTGTTCAGATCTTAAGCGTACATATCTGCAGTAATACTTGCCCAATTTGTTAAGAAGCCGTGATGAATCACACCGGCGCTAGACCAACAAACAGTGACCATCACTTTTCGAGGGGTAAGTTTTTGTTTACGCCATTGTTTAGGTGCTGAACCAGAATCCAACCAAATTGATGAGCGCTTATGATTGTCAAACAGAATCAACTTTTGTAGCAGTAATCGTGCAGTTAGGAATTCCTTCGTTGGTGTGCCTGTCGAGCAGAGAAAGACACCTTTCGACACGTACTTCGCGTTGGCGATCATTGAGTTCGTGGGGCACCCATTTGTAAAGCTTTTTTACTAAGCCAATTTGACGTAAATGAATTAATACTGTTTTGATGCTAACGTCAAAAACTGCTGCTCAACCGTAGATTGGGTATCATCAGCTTATATAATTGCCCTTAATTTGTCATTGTCGTCCAAAGTTTTCGGTAGACCACGTAGGTTCGTTTTTCAGGTCGGATATTGAATTTCTTAAAAGATACTGAAGCTACTTTATTTTTTGGTCCATAGTACCTACATGTAAGATTAGGATTAAGAGTAAGATCCAACACGACAGCTTACCTAGGATAAATTAAGAGTCATTGTATCGTACGAGATAAAGTAAATTGAAAAATTAATTGCGTTTGAAATTAATGACGATATATCCAACATGAGGCTTACAATAACCCATTTAACGTACTTGTTTCTTTGTGATATCAAAACGACGAACTTAATTTGTATTGCGATAAAATATTAACAAACATTACAAGGTAATGATTTTAATTCTCAAATAAACACAATTAACATTCATAGTCATTTAACTTTGTAAAGAAGGTATAGTTTTTACAAAACGATGGATAAAAACGAGCTAATAGTCCACCTGATGATATGTGGGGTCTGTCGACTATCCTCGATAAAGATACAAAGACTTAGATGGAATGCTTAGGTACTAGTAAAAAGTTCTGCGGTTTTTTACACTCTCCACACGAAACAACATAATTCTGCTATTTCACGTTGATAGTATGTAGTATATTGTATATTATATGTTGAGGGGATATATATATATATATATATATATATATATATATATATATATATATATATATGATAATTTATTTATTTATTTATAAACTTACACGTAACACCTTAAGCTAAAGGGTACATAGGGCGGACTTAATGCCATGTGGCATTCTCTGCCAGTCAACCCTGGGTGGCAAGGATAATTGTTGGCAGGTGCGACCATTATACGTAAATAAGTGCTTATACCTTAAAATATACATATATGCAAATTACATACATACACATTACATTTAAATATACACACATATAGTATCAATAAACGTACAATAATACATACATACATATATATAATATATACATGCTTATAAACTTCGTAAATAAATATCCAAATGAATGATATATGTATATATATACATATACATGTATACATACATATATATACATATATACATATACATATACATATATATAATATAATGTTTGAATAATATATAATGAAATAAATATTTGAAGTAAAAAAGAAGAAAAGAAGGACAAAATTAAGGAAAAATAGCGTTAATTAGTAGTTTCCTTCAGGTAATGTTTTCAGAGAAGAACTTTGAAAGCTTTTTTATTTGTGGCATTCTTAATATCGTTGGGGAGGGTGTTCCAAAGTTGTATTGCTTGTATCGTAAAAGACGACCTGAAAAAATTTGAATTATGCTGTGGAAACCTTAACCTCAGATGGTTTGACTGTCGGGTTGTTCGACCGTCGATCGGATGAAAAAAATGAAAATTATCCTTAAGATAAGAAGGCGACCTTGGATCGTTTAAAATTGAATAAAGTACAAGTAAAATTCTAGAGCATCGCCTTTGACGTATAGGTAGCCATTTAAGCTTTGAACGATAGGATGATATGTGGTATTATATACTTACGTAAACCAAAAATAAACCTTATGGAATTATTAAGAAGGCGCTTCAACTTGTTTAGAAGATTTTCTGACAGATCTGGGTAACATACATCGGCATAGTCGATAATAGGTAGAATAAGGGAATTAACCAGCGTTAGCTTGGTTTTGAAGGGTAGGAAATTTTTAAGACGATAAAGGGAACGCAAGGTAGCAACAACTTTACGACTAACTTCAGAGATCTGCAATTTCCAGGTCATAGTTTTATCCATGTACAGGCCAAGATTTTTTAATGGAATCACAATATGGAATCAAACTTCCATTATAAAATACAGGAGAGAGATATCCATAATCAACCTTAGCCAATAATTGCGAACTTCCGAATATTACAACTTTGCATTTGGCAGGATTAACAGAAACGCCATATTTACATGACCATTCTCTTATGGCTTCCAGGTTATCATTTAATTTGTGTATTACAAAGTTAAGATTGTTTAAGCTTGACTGTACATAGAGCTGGAGATCATCCGCGTACAGATGGTACGAACAATCTAAAACTGAGGAGATAGAATTTATAAATAAGGAAAACATAATAGGAGAAAGTATTCCGCCTTGCGGCACACCAGATTCAATTTCAGCCCATGCAGAAAACCGCTGACCTGAGCGAACCGATTGCTGGCGACCGCGAATATAAGAAGAAAACCATTCCAAGGCTGGGGATGAAAATTTAAGGTGTTTAAGGATGGATAGGAGGATACCATGATCCACTGTGTTGAAAGCGTTATGATCCACTGTGTTGAAAGCGTTATGATAATATATAACATTAAACTATATTTGTCCATAATACTGCTTCTCTATTACATTAATAGAATTAGAGTTAAAAGTATACTCAAAAAATAAACACATTGACCTTTATTATAAACTAAATTGATATATGAACTTACAGCACACCTAGTGCAGTCCATGAACCGCTACAGTCAACAAACAAAGAAGGCTACGGATACCTGTGGTAATACTAGCTCTGTATACTTTCAGACCAGAAAACTACAGTGCAGGTACGGCTATTTAGAGGTAAAGGTAAAAGAGGCTGGTACTAACCCAGCCGAAAAAAAATCTAGTGATCATGCAGTTTGATGTTCCTAGTAAAAATACTAGGCGATATTTTTGTACCTATTGCTTTGCAATCTATTTCAATACAATATTTCAGACGTTCTGAGATCGAGTACTGTGCATTAAAATATTAAGGCAATGCCCTAAGCTACCACGGATTTACGCGCTCCTAATTATGTACTTCACAATATTTAATTTACAATTTTTTATTTCCATAATTATATATAAAATACGCTAAAAATGTACAAAGCTGTAAAAGGAATCCTGCTATTGAAGTTTCCGAACAAGTCTGTAATATATGCACAAGCTTAGTGCGGTCACAGTTCGAACTGAACACCTTGAACGACAGGATTTTTCATATACTCAAACTGCAATATAAATGTAGCCAGCGCAGAAATCTTGTGGCACAAAAATTGTATATTTCTTACTCTATTTTATCGTAAATAGTTTCTTCGTAGTTATATAAGAAAAATCCACTGCTGAACATAGGCCTCCACTATAGAATGCATCATAGGGTAGATTATTGCCGTAGATTGAAATCGAAATCTTTTGGCAAGCTGAAAAACTGCGGTTACAGTGTACAGTTGTAGTTGCAGTTTTTTTTTGTTCAACTGTAATCAGGAAGATTCTGCTGCCTACCTCCTGGTTAAGTTATCCTTTGTCGCCTCTTATGACAATAAGAAATAAAACAAAAGATAAAACATCTGTACATACATATAATGTACACAACATGCCATCCTGTTTAATGAACTGTGCGATGACTTGTAAAATATATCGACACTCGTCTTCTCACGGTACGTGACGCAATTGACTGTGATTTTCGTGAACTGCTGCTATTTGAAGAAATTACACCTATTACGATAAAAAGAAATTGCTCTTTGCACTATTTTTTGTTAAATTACTGTATCCGAGTGAACGTTATATATTGTATTATTTGTTTAATATATAGTGTATAGATCTGAGAATAAATTCTCTATCACAACATTTGCTATAATTTCATAGAAATAATGATGTTGAGTATCAAGCTCCACTTGTGCTGGTGGAATTCTTGAATAAAATAAATACTTCAATGTGTATGTAGACTATATAAGTAATTTAATAAGTTTAGATATAAACAAGAGGCAGTCATAATGAGGTGGTTCGGAGCAATTAGCAGCAATAGTAATGGCTCTGAACTGTGTCTACGATGGTTGTGGGACCGCGGAGCGATTTGAAGTTCGCTGCCCGGTGATGCAAGCCGAGTTGAATATTTCGCTGTGAAGTCAGAAACAAAGGGTGACAAACAAGCTCACAGTCACAGACAATCTGGTTGGATCCATAGAAATAGATCTGTCTTGACTGATGTCTATGAGGACTTGACGACAGGGTATGTCTCTGACTTTTTAATAGAGTATGGGTGGGAAATTTGCACACATTACACCTGGTGGTAAAGAGGTACAGGTAAAGAGCCGTGGAAGCTCAGTGGTTAACGCTCGCTGTAAATATAACAGAACGCGAGTAAACCCGGGTTCGATCCCCGCCGGCACCAATGAAATTGTTAATTGCAATTTTAAGTGCTGATTTACCACGTGCTCAGCAATGAAGGAAAACATCGTGAGGAAACGTGCATGTCTGAGGAATAAGAAAAAAAATATTTCGAAGACATGTGAAGTTCGTCAACACGCATTTGGGCAGCGCGGCGGACACTTCCTTGCCCTAAACCCTCTCAGAAATGAGGGGAGGCCTGAGTCCAGCAGTGGGACGTATATAGGCTGTAACTTCACACACTTCACACCTGGTGGTAAGTGATAACTGTGATCCATATCCATATACATATACATTTACATCTGTCGTCGATTTAGACTCAAAATGATGATGTGTTGTCACCCTTGAGGACTAGGATGGGATACTTTGTTTCCAGTAAAAAGGGTCCCTAGTTAGAGAACCAGAGTGTAGAGACACTGCAGCTATAACACACTAAATTTGACTCTTCTGCGTACAAATGTATAGTAGTAGTACGTGATGTAATTATCTTAGTATATATATTTTATCTTTACGTATTTGTAACTGAACTCATCCTAAACGGCTGAACCGATTTTTAAGAATTTTTTGTGTGTGTTTGTGTGATTCCCCGGATGATTCAGATTTACAATTTTAGCTGGTAGGTGGCGTTATTGTCGAGATACAGAAATCAACCGTGCAGAGATGGGGCGGATTGCTAGTGTAATTTATTATAAAGTTTGTTACAAGTCACCTTTATGTTATATACATACAGGTCTCCTTAATTTTTCAGAATACTTATTGATAATATGGTCCAGGGTTTAGATCCTACGCCTCAATTAATTAGTTGGCGCCTAGTTGGCGGTTGGCCTGATCAATAAGTTTGAGTCGGAAAGTTGGCGGTGCTCCATCCTTGGACAGCATATAAAACTATTTGTCCTGCACCTTGACAGACTGGTTCGGGGACGTCTTTCGAAAACAATGGTCTCTATATCACATCAATTAGTACTTGGTACCTTCATTCGAAATTATTATATACAAGCTGTTCCCTGGGATTTTGTTCGCATGGAATTTATTACTTATTACATTTTTAGTTTTTTTTTAGCCCGGAACCATAATTTTGTTCCTAAAAAGTAGGCTTAGTTACTCCTTATGTCATCAGCTATCTGCAAATGAAAGCCCCGTCAAAGTCGGTCCAGCCATTTCGGAGATTAGCCAGAACAAACGGTAAGATAGACAGACGGATAGATCGACGGAAACAAAAAATAAATAAAAATTGTTTTTTTTTTTTGTTATAAGTACCATATATATTTTGCTTTTGTATCTTATCAAATAATTTAATTGTGTACCTTGTACATAATATGACTTTTGTTGCCCTTTTGGTATATATTAAGTAAAAGCACAACAAAAATGTTGTGCTTTTTTCCTAAATGCAAACAGATTTATTTTTAGTTTTATAAGAATTATAAGATTTTATTTAATTTTGTTATAAGTGTGTTTTTTGTATAAATAAAGTTTGTATTTTTAATAGTGTTGGAACCTGTGATTTATGTGATTAGTTAAGTTTATTCTATTCAACCTATGTCTCTGGCGTTTACTGAAAATCAGTAGTTGTAGTTACCACTATGTGGTTTCTATAACATTTTTGCTGAGTAGACGCCTTTTTAGTTCTATTCCATTAAATTGTTATATTATTTTAGTTTGTGGAACTAAATAAATTTTATTATTATTATTATTATATACTTACGTATGCATTTATAAAAACACTGTTATTTTGACAATACAATTAGATACTTCAATTTTAGTTATTTGACGGCGCCTTTGATTATTTCGAAGATTATATAAGAGTGAATGTCAACCGGATATGCAAAACGATATCTGTCGAATAAATCGGTTTTTATTCACTCTGACGCAACACCAAGGAAGAGTGTGGGAAAGAGTAAGGGCGACGTGGCAGTTCGCATCGAGACGAAAATCTTTTTAAATCGCGAATAAGCACTACGTTCTTGGTGTAGTGTTTAACGATTCAGTATCTCTAATAATTTTGCCGTCCGCCGTGTTGATTGGCGTCGTGAAATGGTTCAAAGGTTAAACGGAGGTGATTCAAATGCTGTGTGTGACATGCTAACGGGTGATCAAATCTGGATTTATAATTATGATCCTGAAACTAAGAGACAGTCTGCTGTCTAGGTGTTTCATTCCGTTGCCAGTTTTCAACTAAAGTGAAGGAGGTCAAAGCGTGGTAAAAAAGATGGTGGCCTCGTTCTTCGGAAGGACAGGTCATTACGCAACAAATGTTTTTGAGAATTAAAAAACAGGTACTGCAGAATGGTACACTAACAATTGTTTGCCACTTGTCTCGGAAAAAGTTCGTGAGAAACGACCTCGCAGTAGGATCCTCCTTCACCACGACAATGCCTCGTCGCACGCCGCCAAGCAAACAATCGACTACTTGGCGACGTCAGATATGTAATTACTGGTTCACCCACCCTATAGCCCCGACCTCGCATCTTGCGATTATTATTTTCGAAAATAAAATAAAAACTTCGAAGAAAACGTTTTATGGACGCCGAGGAAGCGGTGGCTGCGTTTCAAAATGCCGTCGAAAAACCCTTAAGGACGAGTGGGCAAAGTACTTTTCTCAGTGGTTCCATCGGATGAAATGAAAATGAAAATACTTTATTTAACAGTTAGCACCTTTACACATAATTTAGCAGCGGTTCTCACACTAGGCACGTAGACCTGTATCGTGAGAGCCATATACACATATTAACAAAAAACAGAGATTTGTGCATTGCTGACTTTACAAAGTTTTACCTTTAAACATCTACTCAAGTTTATTTATGGTCTATAAATATAAACACATATATACACAAATTAAATATATTATATACTATATCATTACACCATTCACATCAATATGTATCCTATATATAATATATACTATAATATATTATATATAGGATACATATTGATGTGAATGGATACTATTTTGAAAACATATAATAAAACTTATGACTTGCTAGTTTGTTCAGTTTTTGATTTTCTAAGAACTTTTAGTGTTACTCTTGTACCTCGTTAATTGCGAAAAGAATCTCAGATTTCGTGGGAGAACCTACCGAGGTACCTCCCAATAAGGTTCCAGCAAGTCATAAGAGATGTCAAGTATGTCCGTCTAAAAAGGATAAGAAAACATCTCATACTTGTCATGCAGGCCATATTTACATATGCCCAGATCTTTCGATTCCGTATTGAAATAATTGTAGTAGTTCAATGTCTGGGAATGAGGAAGTAGGTGAATAATTTCTTCTTATTTTAATGATAAGAAGTTTGCATGATCTCTTTTTTAGTACATACTACTATTATTTACTATTATTAATTTGAATACTACCAAAAATTAAAAAAAAATATATATTATCAAAGTTGATTTTTGAAATCCAAAAAATAATTGATTTAAAGAATATATTAGTATTACTTTTATTTTACTTCATATGCAAAGAAATCTTTTTTATAAACATTTATTTATGTTCATAAAATTACTTGATATTCGTGAAAAGTTGTCGAATAAATCCGGATCATGATAACCGGGTGTCATCACCTGCGTTTTTTATGTCACCGGGTATATTGGCACCGGGTTAACAACCATTGTCACTAAAATGACGCAGGCATAATCGACACAAAAGTTTAGCTTAGCTTTCAGTTTAAGTTATTCCTTTGAAATAATTTGAATGACATAATGCATAATTTCGTGTTTCTATCTATATATAAAAATACATTTCTGTCCGTCAGTCTTGCTAAAACACGATAATGGCTCGACTGATTTATTTCTAATGTGGCTCCCTGTATGATTTACATTCACAATTGGACCGGATAGGTGGCGCTGTTCTTGATCTAGAAATCACAGGTGTGATACCATGGCGGATCGCTAGTAGTCAATAAATAAATCTATCCAAAAACGCTCGTTTCGTAACCGTAGATGAAACGTGGGCAAAACCAAAACAAAAAAAGATCGTCTTCCCCGCCAGCCAATATATTATTCTATGTGTCTGCGTCCGCTGAAAAACTGATGGCTCTGGGATGCGGACGGTATTATAATAATCAACCAATTAAGTAAAGGAGAGACACTAACCGGAGATCATTCAGCATCATTAATAAAAAGGCATGCGAAGAACTAAAGAATCAACGTCGAAGAAATTTCGGTGCTGGAGTGCTTTTTCATCGTGATAGTGCCCCTGACCCTCAATCTGATATTGCAGGAACTTCCATGAAAAATGCTTAGTTTTGGTTGATGTAGCACCCATCATATTCTCCACCAGATAAAAATAAAACGATTTGAATTTGTAGATGTACCATCTCATGTGGACACCACATGAGATTTTTTGAATTGCCCACGGTATTGAGCAGGCCCTGCAGTAGATATAGCGGTAAAAGAACCTTATTATAGAGCCTTGTGGATTTTTCATTGATAAACCCTATCCTTTTATTGGAGCTAGGCCTGAGAGATTATTTGATGATGACATGTTACTAGAGGTTAAGTGCCATATTAATGAATCAAAAAAAGTCTAATGAATTTAATTAAGGCAAATAAAATAAAAATATTGAAATATGATAAGAAATCTACCACCATAATAACGAACAAAAAAGTGATTATTTCTACCAGACAGGCAATTACACTTGACCGAACGGCAAATATGTCTTCTTCGAATTCGAGTTAATGAAAATAAACTTATACGTATTGAACGCATTCGAAAAGATTTCATACGTGGTAGAGTCCACTGCAGCTATATATGGTTGTAGCACGAATGAGTCGGCTCAACCGGGGAACGACCATGCTATGTGCTAGCGCAAAATAGCAGCTTATTGCTGTGGTTAGTTTGGTGAGTGTAGAGATCCAGAGACCCTTTTAAACTGTAAACGTGGCATTCTATCTTAGTCCTAAGGGGTGACAACGTATCTGCCTTCTGATTCTTAATCAAAGACTAATGTAGATGTCTATGGGCCGAGGCATCCACTTACAATCAGGTGGACTGCGTGCTCAATTATGGGTGGGTGTCGTCAGAGGCGACATAGAGAACAAAGTGAGGAGATTTTAAATATTTTGAAAATTATAATAAAAACTACGTTTTAACTTTCATACAAAATAATCAATTATTCTTATTTTAGTTTATTCATGAATTATCTATTAAATATATTTTATTACTTATTTTATATTAATAATTTTATATTAATTATAATTTCATATAACTTTTTTATTAATTATATTTTATTACCTACATTATATTGTTTGATTTATTAGTACAATAGAAATACTAATAAAAATATGTTTTATTTTATCATTATGATTATGTCTATTCATCTGATAAGCCTTGTAGTTATCCTTTTTTTCTAAAGGGACGCAATAAAGATTTTAAAATAAAATATACTTTTTCAATGTAAAAACAATTAACTGCAGGTTAAAAAAAAGCTCATTTTTATTGCGTATTTTAGGTAAAATTTCATATACTAAGCCACACCAACCTGTCATTGCATTTTTTGTGTCTATCTTTATCTAGTCTTAGCGACGATATTGTTTTCTCAACTTGTGTAAGTGAGATAGATATATATTTATTTAAAATTGTTATTAGTTTTAAAGCTATGTCGTAGCGTTTGGATAGTGGTTACACTTTTTTCAACGCGCGGTATAAGTCAATGTCCTTTCCCACAAAAAACCTCTATTGTGTCAAAGTAACGGATCAAGTTTTTCGACTAATTAGAAATCATTCTAGTCATACGTTGAGCTTGTCATACACTTTTAATAAAAGTAAAAGCCGCCTTGAAAGAAATAGAAAGATTAAAAATAATAACCACATAGTGGCTTCTAACTAGATGGAGTGACGACCTGGTAAGACATGCAGGAAGTCAATGGCTGCAGGTGGCTTAGGATCGCGTTTTGTGGCATTCCTTGGGGAAGACCTATGTTCAGCATTGGACTTGTGAAGGGCTGTAACGATGAATGTTGAATGTCTTCTAAAGTCAGGGCCTTACCTGAAGACGATTCGATATTATAAAGAAAAACCCCAATTAATTTCAAGAGAGAGACGGAGAGAAGGGAGGGGGAGAGAGAAATAGAGATAGAGCAACGGAGAGAAAGGGAGAGGGAGAGAAATAGAGTGGTAGAGAGAGAGAGAGAGAGAGAGACCAGGTAACACTTCACCAAAGATGGGTACAAGAATTTAAGAAATGACATCAACCTACATAATGTGTACTTGACCAATACTTATAATTTTAGACTTTTAATTAAATTGTTACCACTCTTATGATAATTAACTATGTCGGTTTATATTAAATATGCAAATATCTCAGTTTATCTTTTGTCATTTGAAATTATTTTGTGACAAGATGTCTGGTTAACATTTATTTTAAAAACACTATAAAATTATTCCTGCCTTTTTTTTGGACTATAACAAGCCAATTCTGGACAAAACTCTGCTCTTCTTGTGCTCTCATCGTACATTTTTTATATCTGGTAAGTTAAAGGACATAGCGTGAAATCTATCGATACATTTTTCTTTGCTTTCTCATATTCGTCTTTTTCGTCACTCACTTGAAAAAATTGAGTTATAATAATTTTATTGCCTCATTACCAATTTTACAAAAAACACATTCGAACTAAGTACTTTGGTTCATCATTCGTATTGCGTTTACAACGGTGGAGTGGAATAATTTGCCAGCATCTTTCTTTTCAACTAATTTAATGTTAAAGATACTCCTAATCTTAACATTTTCACTTTCCGCATTACAGACACAAAAGCAGGACAAAATCAATGACCCATTCAGGTCATGGGACAGTGGACGTCTTAAAGGCAAAAGTTAATAAGTTTTTATATGCTAGCTTCCATTACTGATTTATCACCACTTACATTAGAATGGATAGTAGTCAAGCACTTGCTCATATAATTAAAAAAATGAACATCAGTATACTCTATTATTTATCACTTAATATCTACTGTTAAAAATTTATGAATTCTGTGTATATATCTATTTGAGGCTTAAGGATTATTCAAATAATGTCATAATCTATATGACACATAAACTATTCAGCAAGCGCACTGCTTCGTTATGATCTGGGATTTAATGTATATGCAGTACTTTGAATATATTAGGAATAAACACTATAGAGATACAGTAACTGAGACGAAAATTGTACCTTAAACTAATGTCAGTAAATTAATAATAATGCGCACAACCCTCTTAATTCATCAGTGAGAGCTACACACAACGAGCATGTTTTAAGTAGAAATATCGTATTTATTATGTAATTTGTAATAAAGTTTTAAAGATATTATATCAAATATCATACAAATGTACACATATTATAAATATATTAAGATAGAAGTAAACAAATATAAATATTATATAAACACCACATATAAATATTATATAATATTTGTGTGTACCACGTACAACCTCTCTGTGGAATAGTTTACCACCGGCGATTTTTCCGGACCGATACGACCTGGGGACCTTCAAGAAAAGAGCTTACTCCTTTCTAAAGGGCCGGCAACGCACCCGCAATTCTCCTGGTGTTGCGGTTGATCATGGGCGGCGGTAGTCACTTAACATCAGGTGAGCCATATGCTCGTTTGTCCCCTCTTCTATAAAAAAAAAAAAACAATATTGTATATCTATGCCATTACAAGAAAGGAAAATATGTGACGAAGAATCATTCTTTAGGAGAAAGCGTTTACTAAAATTTCACACAAGACTTCAGCCTTGAACTCTTTCAGAGCCCTACGAAGGCCTTGCAATGAGAACTGGTGTAGGGCTGCAAAGATAATAAGGCCAAACCTGATTCAGTGGGCTGTTGACTCCTTTGAACTATTTAAATCAAGCCGGGAGGATGGAATAATTCCCATCCAACTACTGAGGGGTATTGACATCCTTCTTCCTTATCTGGTGAAAATCTTCAGAGCAAGTTTTGCATGAGGATATATTCCATAACGATGGACAATTGTTAAGTTTCTATTTATACCTAAGGCTGTTAGAAAGGACTACGCTTTACCAAAGTCCTTTAGACCTATAAGCCTATCTTCCTTTCTTCTTAAGACATTGGAAAAGGTTATAGATAGATATATAAGGGATGTATCTCTAGCTACGAGACACATACATTACAACCAGCATGCTTACCGCAGAGGCAAATCTATGGAAACAGCCCTGATCAGTGTCACTGACAGGGTCGAAAAAGCACTGGAGGATAAAGAAATAGCTCTTTGTGCCTTGCTAGATATTGAGGGCGCCTTCGACAGTAGCCTCACATCACTGCTGATTGGGGACCTAACATCTAAAACTGTTGACCCCGCAACCGTCAGATGGGTGAAGTTGATGCTCTCAAACAGAAAGGCAACAATAGCGCTGTTACAAATTTCTTTTGAGGTTGCAACCACAAGAGGCTGCCCACAATGAGGTGTTTTGTCACCCCTTCTTTGGACTCTTGCGGTTGACCAACTATTGTACAAAATGGCAGACCTACGCATTGACACATTGGGTTATGCTGATGACCTTGTGATCATTGCGAGGGGCTTTTGTCAAAGTACTGTATCGTCAATAATATAAAGAGCCCTAAACACTATAAATAACTAGTGTAGGGATAACAGTTTATCAGTCAATGCTGATAAAACTGTTATTATACCCTTTACCAAAAAGAGATGGTTGGACAAATACAATACAATACAATACAATACAATACAATACAATACAATACAATACAATACAATACTCTTTATTGTACACCAACAAAACATTAATAAATAATGAAAAAATAATGAGGGATAAACAAAAGGCGGTCTTATTGCTACATAGCAATCTCTTCCAGACAATCCAGAAGAGGAAATTAATAAAAATAAAAATACGAATAATGGGTAGGGTGAAGGTATATTAGTGACCATAACTAAGAGGAGAAAGAGAGAGGAGTTAAAGAGACAAATAGTGTTCCTTAATTTGTTTCTTGAACACATTTAAAGATTGAGCACTTTTAATGGACTGGGTAAGGAGTTCCAGAGTCTTACTCCAAGAACAGCAAAAGATTTATCATAAAATGTTGAGGAGTGTATAGGACATTGGAGCGAAAGGTTTTCTTTGGACCGTAAGGAAAAATCGTGACAAGAGCTAAGAAATTTAAAACGTTCTTTCAGATAGGGAGGACTTTATATATTAAATAAGACGCAGTAGAGCGCAGAAAGTATATGAGTATTCCGACGAAGACAGATTGGGAGCCACTTGAGTTTAGTGCGGTATTCAGAGACATGGTCATATTTACGAAGCCCAAATATGAACCGTATACAGAGATTTTGGAGTCGCTCAAGTTTATTAAGTTGCTCCTCGGTGATATCAAGGTAATAAATGTCAGCATAGTCGAGGATAGGGAGTAGCAAAGATTGTGCAAGCGTAATTTTGGTGGAAATTGGTAAAAAGTAGTTAAGCCTTCGGAGTGAAGCATAAGCCGCAAACATTTTTCGGCTCACTGCATTAATTTGGGGTGTCCAAGACAGAGAGGAATCCAAAAATATACCTAAATTTTTAACTACTTCATTATATGGAATGAGAATACAATTAAATACAACGGGTTGAATTTGACATTTTTTTAATTTTGGAAATAGTTCTTGAACTCCCAATAATTATAGCTTGCGATTTTTAAAGGGTTAACCGTCAACCCATAAGATCGTGTCCAGTCGAGAATAAAAGCCAGATCCTTTTTGATACATTCAACAGCTTTGGCAAGATCTTCGATGGTTGTTTGTAAATATATTTGAAGGTCATCTGCATACAAGTGGTAGAGAGAAGATATTTGGGATGTAATCGTATTAATAAAGATTGCGAATAAAAGAGGAGATAAGACACCACCTTGTGGAACGCCAGCTACGGTATCAAGCCACGAAGAAAGTCTATCTTGGACACGAATATGCTGCCGGCGCCCGTGCAAATAACTATGGAACCGGGAAATTGCAGTTGGAGATATGTTAAGAGAACGCAGAATCCCTAACAGGATATCATGATCAACAGTATTGAAGGCATTGCTGAAATCCAGCAACACCAATACTGTGACTTGATGATTCTTCATACCGTGACGAATGTCGTCGGTGATTTTTAATAACGCCGTAGTCGTACTATGACCAGATCTAAAGCCAGATTGGGGAGGACTAAGGATGCTATTTCTTAAACAAAAGGAATTAATTTGTTGCTGGACAAGGCGTTCTAAAACTTTGGAAAGGAAAGGAAGAATTGAAATAGGACGATATTCAGAAAAACTTGAAGGATTTGTTTTATTGGGTAAAGGTATGATTTGAGCATCCTTCCATTGGGAAGGGAAAGAAGATGAGGATATGGTAAAGTTTAAGATATGGGTTATAATAGGTGTTAAAAAGTCCAACAAGGGAATGATCATTTTACGACTGACGTCGTCACTTCCGACAGCGTCGGAATGGATAGAGAGTATGTGTTTCCTAACATCACAATCTGCAAATTGCCTAAACACAAATGGAGAAAAGTCAGGAGTGGGATACGATGAAAGTTGAGTAAGTGTTGCTGAGTTTGCCATATTGTTCAGGCAAGAAACGGAAGAAAAATGCTGATTAAGCAAATTTAAATCAACGTTATTTGGAATAGGACATGAACGAGTTTTCCCAACTCCAATAGACTTTAAGAAGTTCCAAATACGACATATATCTTCGTTTTGTACTGATTTATGGATGTGGCGGCGTTGTAAATCTCTACACATCTTGTTGCACTGATTTCGCAGGTGTCTGTACTTCTCCCGAATCCTGTCATTCTTAGGATCTGACTTGTAACTCGACTTTGCACTATTCTTTCTGCAGGTTAATCTTTTAAGATCTTCGGTCAACCACGGAGCTGGAGGATGACGTATTCGCACTGGGCGGACAGAAGCATGAGCAAAGTTGAGCAAGAAGTGAATTAAACAATGCTACCTGTTCGTCAACATCACAAGCCTTCATTATAAATCTCCAGTCCATATTAGCAGCGTCTTTTTGAAGCTTATCCAAATCCATTTTCTTAAAATTACGCTGCAGAACTATCCTTGATTTGGCTTTGGGTGGTCTTATTTTATAAGATAGAAACAGGAGATCATGATACGAAAAAGCATTTGCAGCACATTGACCAAAACTATCAACATGGTCAAGAGAAGAAACGATAACCAAATCAAGGAGGGATGGGATAAAGTTAGGGAAAAAAATGAGTTTCAGAGAGAGGAAGGATATTTAAAATGGCTGTTTCTATAAGGGACTTAAGCCGGAGAGATCGGGCATCATTCTTGAGAAGGCAAGTATTAAAGTCGCCCATTAGCACTGTATGTGTATATAATGGAGTTAAGTCTTCAAGGAGGTTATCCAAAGTAGTAAAATAGTCCACTGTGGAAGAAGGACTATCGAAAAAAACTCCGAGAAGTAATTTGTTGTGCGAAAGAAGTACTTCAACAAATAAATATTCTGCTTCGTTCTCAGCTTGAAATGGAGATGATAAACAAACAATAGAAAAAGGAATATGAGCACGAATGTAAATGGCAACACCACCACCACCTCGCGCAGTTCGGTCGTTGCGTATTAACAGGAATCCTGGAATGGAATAGGATATAGAAGGAAGACATGGCTTTAACCATGACTCTGAAACGAGAATTGCGTGAACATTATCACTTTCAAAACTAGCAAACATATCGGGATAATGAGCCGGAATACTCTGTGCATTTATGTGGACTATATTGAAGTTTTTGATAGCTTGAGAAAAATGGGAGTCAAGGGTCTCTTTTAATGGAGGAATGCTCTCAAAACTGTCGTCATTACTTAATACATCAGATACTGAAAAGAAAGGGGAGGAGCTTTGAATATGATCACTTTCACCAAAAGACATGTTATCCTTACAAAAATATTTAAAAAAAATTCTAACAAAAAAGTACTACACATATGCCATTCAGATCATATTTGATTGAACAAAAATAAATATAAATATATAACACAAGGTGCTTATGAGAAATAACGGACCACAGACACTGATATTAAATAGAATTATGTACTGTGAGTAGTACGTTAGGAGTCATTTGTGAGTATATATTAAACATTAAGTCAAAACCACTTTTATGCTTGCAATAATGTTAACAAAGTACACGTCCGATAAGGCCGCATAAGCATGGATACCTTTGCATAAAAAAATACAAGTAAACAAATCTCCATGTTAGTACACCAAGAGCATTTAATACCTACTGTGTAATGAGAGGATATTTCTCTAAGGTAAATAACATAGTGATTATATACTCTTTGCATAATTGTAGAAACAAAAATTTATTAATCTGTGGTCGAAACCTAAGATAACAGTTAATTATCAGTATCAATATCAAATACCTATATTGTTAAAATAACCTAACTTAGAACAACAAAATCAGAACAATAGACAAAGTCTAAGTTTCAAAGTGATGTAGATACATAATACTTCGTATATAATAGGGATCCATAACGACTAATTAACTCACATCTTATTTAACACTCAACATTAGACTGGTATAAAAGAATTAAGGTTATCGAAAGTACAATGCAGAGACTAATTAACTCATATACGAGTATATATAAAACTACTAGACTAATTATATATATGGAATAATTAACTCATATCTTATATAACACTTAACATAAGACTGGTAAAAAAAGAAATAAGGTTAGCAAAAAGCACAATGCACTGAAATATTATAAGTTTATTGAAAAGGTCCTATACCACATAACTATCACTTCTTCACTATCCTCTTGGAGCGCTGAACTACTTTGTCAGTAGATCTATTACTTTCAGCGACTGCCTTCTGTGCTTGGGTAGCAGCAGCTGGTGCCACTGGGACGACTTCGAGCTCAGCGAGGGATTCAACTTGATGGCGCGAACCGTCATAAGCGATAATATGAATGTAACCATCCCTAGTCCAGCAATTAATTATGCCAAACTTCTGCCTGGCCACCATGAACATCTTGTGACGATCTTTTGTTAAAAACTCGGACATAGTTACACCCGTGTCTTTCAGTTTTGTTTTTGAGAACCAAACTTTATCACGGACTCGGACATCCCGGAACTTTACAAGAACTGGTCTTGGTTTCTTTTCTATCGGACGTCCAAGGCGATGGCAGCGGCTAAAAGAATCGTTAGAGACATTGGGAATCTTGAGCTTGTCCATAATTAGGTAAGAAGCCATTGAAAATGTATCCTCGGACTTGTCCTCGGGAATCCCATGAAGCAGCAGAATCTTACGACGCCGTCTTATCTCCAAGCGGTCGATCTCTCTTCCAAGAAATTCAACCGGTTTTTGAACAGTTTCAAGAGCGGACAAGATAAACTTTCTGAATGTTGCGAACTCCGTTGAGAGTACAGATATATTTGAGGCCACAGTTGGACTAGTCTTATTTAAGTCCTGCTGAAACTCATTCATACGAGTATTGAGGAGTTCTGACATAGCTGACAGTGATCCTTTGAGGGCTTCCATGGTTTTGTGTAGTGTTAGCAAATTAAGGAAAAAATATATCAAGAAATCAAGGCTGGTAAACAGATGATTATTACATATATATTTTACACATTAAAATATCCTAATTTCTATTTTTAAAATATAAATTACGCGAGACTGATCAAAAACATGTGTTATTATAAAATTAGTACCAACAAAACTTAACGGCAAAGAAGTACCGTTTTCCACGGAAGTTAAGTACTTCGGCGTAACAATCGACCAAAAACTAACGTGGAACTCTCACCTTAGCAACGTATGCCATAAGGCAAAAATTGCTTTACGTACGTGCAGTCGTTTGGTCGGGAACAACTGGGCTTGCGTCCCAGTATGGTCCTACGGCTGTACAACAGCATAATGAGGCCAATTCTCTACTACGCCTCTATTGTCTGGTGTTACAAGGCCAACCAAAAGACGACTGCGGACAGACTAAATAGCCTACAAAGGACTGCCTGCTTAATGGCAACTGGAGCTATGCAATCATCGCCTAGAGCGGCTTTAATTGCACTTCTATGCCTAACGCCCTTTGATCTCTATCTATATAAGGAGGCGACGGCTAGTTTGTATAGGATTAACACCCAGGGTCATCTCAGCTTGTTTTCATACAAAATGAGCCATGCTTGACTCAATTAAGAAAACGCCGGTCTAATGCACGATTTCAGATGTCATGCGTCCACTATACGCTTTTGATAAAAAGTGTATAGTGGAACTACCCTCCAGAGAAATCTGGCTTAATGACCAGGTTATTTGTGGGGTCGGTAGCCTCATATGGTATACCGATGGACCTTAAATGTGCCATGGCGTAGGCTTTGGAATTTTTTATATAAAATCTGATAGTCCAGCAACACTGGTAGCGCTGAGGTCAAACTTAGTGAACTCGAAGCTAGTTAGCGACAGCTTTAACTGTTTAAACGCCCCGGGATGTAACAACATGGTCATCTCAAGATGTGTTCCGGGTCGCGTTGGTATTGTATGCAATGAATTTGTCGACAAATTTGCACGGGAGGGCTCAAAGTGCACACAATTTGGACCTGAGCCATTTTTTGGAATCTCAAGAAGCCTAGCTCGATTGACCCTTGAAACTCTTTATCACAATAAATCACTTAAGATCTGGTCTGACACACCAGGCTTAAAACATTTTAAAACCTTAATCCGGGCTTTTGATCGTAAATTCGCTTCAGAAGCCCTGGGATTAAGTAAAAATAAATTGCGCATTCTGGCAAGAGTCCTAACTGGATACTGTTGTCTTAAAAAGCACATGTCCATCCTGGGACTAAGCAACTCAAGGATGTGTCGGTTCTGTTCCATAACGGAAGAAACGCCTCCACACATCCTAACTGATTGCGGACCCTTAATGCGCAAATGTAACACTCATCTGGGACACTATCTACTCCGCCCAGAAGAAGTGAAATTGCTCACGGCTAAGCAACTCCTTCGATTCATTGAAGACAAAGGGCTAAGTCGTGAACTATAGCCATAGTAGTGATCATAATGGATTTTTTAGGTTGCAGTGATACTGGTCTCTTTACCTAGACCTGCATAGGTGCTCGCATAAAATAAAAACAAAAGGTTTTAAAGATATTGTATCAAATATCATACAAATGTACACATAATATAAATATATTAAGATAAGAGAAGAGAGAAGAAAAAGTAAACAAATATAAATATTATATAAACAATATTGTATATCTATGCAATTATTAGAAAGGAAAATATGTGACGAAGAATCATTCTTTAGGAGAAAGCGTTAATTCACACTTGCCATGATTTTCTATTGTTCGCGAACTTCGTTATCGAAAAGAAACTAGTTGGAAACTTTTTTAATGTCAAGAGGTGTTTTGTTCTAGAGTCTTATAGCCATAAGAGGGATAGAGTGGAGCATATATTTAGTACGGTGTAAAGGCGTTAGTAACTTTAGATTATACAAAGAACGGAGAAAACAAATTTTCTAGTTACTAAAATTTAGATGTCAAGTAATCAGGAGGTTCGGCGAAATTGTTTAAAATACTGAAAAAATTTCAGTCAGTTAATTTGAGTACGAAAAGAAGACACACGGTCATATTTACGAAGACCAAAACTGTATATGATGCAGTTGTTAAGGAGATGATCCAATGTGTTAAAATGTTGTTGAGATAAGCCTAAGCACCACACATCGACGTAGTTTATTATCGACAGAATCAGAGATTGAATAAGCAAAACTTTAGTAGCGGTTTAAAAAATGTTTCAGTCAAAAGAGATCGCAATGTTGCAGTTACTTTGCGGCTTACCTCTTGTATCTGCTTTTTTACATGTGGAATGTATGTGATATCATTGTTTTAGTACTAAATAAATGGCAAAGTGAGGATATCTAATTTGGATAACTATTTAGACCTACCATAAATATTCGCTTGACATTTAAAAGAATTCACGTTAATTCTAATCATAGTGAATCACTCAAGGATATAATGTAAACCTTCATTTAGTAATGCAACTGAATTATTATTAATAATGGATAGTTGCGTTTTTACATATAGTTATAAATCATCGGCAAACAGATGATAAGAGCCTGCTTAATGTGATATGTGTGATAAAAATTTAAAACAGATAAGGTGAGCGAATACCGCCTTGAGGGACACCAGTTAACATCACTCCAATTGAAAAGCAGAGAGATGGTGCTAGTGACACGATAAACATCGAGCACGTAAACAAAAATAGTAAATAAATAATTTTGTATAACCTAATATTTGTTATGATTCAGTATATCTAGTACTAATATATACTGTAAAGTTATCTTTAAAACCGTTGAGATTAATTATATAATCAAAAAAATTTAAGTAAAGCGTAAAAACTTGTGAAAAACGTTGAAACTTATTGATTCTAACAATTGAAAAGTTACGTGAGTTGATTTTTAATTTAGTTATACCTAATCACCCTAATACGATTATATCAGTATATAATTACACAAATCTAAAATTTCTTAAAATATTTTTATGCAAGACCGTTATTTGAAATTTTGAAAAAAAAAAGCTACGCAACAAATACATCATTATCAATCATCAATCATGTCTTTGTACATAACAGATGGCTATCTAGTAAGGTGTGATTGAAGTTACATACCGCTCTTCAACATGACATCTTAATTCAGTGTTAGAACCACTAATAGCGGTCACAGGATGCCAGCACTATTAACATGTTATAAATATCATTACTTATTTGATATAAAGGAAACTGCACTATGTAAAATTGATATGAATTAGACTGTGACGGCTATCCGGAAAGAGCATGTCGCCTTATGGATTAAGAAAGAAAAACATGTAAATATGTTATAAATATCACAACATATTTGATTTAAAGAAAACTGTTCTATTTAAAATTGATATCAGATAGACTGTGACGGCTATCCGGAAAAAACATAACACCTTATGGATTAGGAAAAAACCGGCCAAGAGCGTGTCGGGCCACGCTCAGTGTAGGGTTCCGTAGTTTCCCGTCCGTCACAATAAGTGTTCCCACTTATGAGTTTGTACAAAAACTGTTGTTTTCATCCAAGTTCAAAATGATTTTCCTACAAAGTCCTTATAAAGTTCTACTTTTCAGATTTTTTTATATTTTCTAAACTTATGGTTCAAAAGTTAGAGGGGGGGGGGGAACTATTGTTTTTTAATTTTGGAGCGATTATTTCCGAAATTATTGACAATATCAAAAAATGATTTTAGTAAACCCCTATTCATTTTTAAATACCTTTCCAACAATATATCACACGTTAGGGTTAAATTAAAAAAAAATCACTTCCCACTTTACATATAGGGGGCTACCCTAATAAAACATTTTTTTCCAATTTTTATTTTACCACTTTGTCGCCGTAATTGATACACATATTGGTACCAAATTTCAGCTTTCTAGTGCTAAAGGTCACAGAGATTAAGCGAGGACGGACAGATGGACAGACAGACATGGCAAAAAAAGGTTCCTAGTTGACTACGGAACCCTAAAAAAACGAAATGACAATGCAAAATGTATATTAAAAATATATAAGACGCGCGAATAGGGACATAACCAATACCACAGTGAGATAAAAGCAAAACTTCACCGGACTATGTACAGCCCCAGAAGAATTATTTAATACAAAGAAATTTTTGATCTTTGTTATCACATGATTGACATATGACGATCATTTTTGGCTATACACTTTAGCTACTCCTTATAAAAAAAGAAATAAAACTTCATCAATTTTACAACTTTTGTAATTTGCTGCCACGTAGCCTTTTACTTGAGCCTAAACGAGCTCAATTTGGTTTAGCTCACAGTGATACGACGGCTAACGTATAATGCGACGATTTGTGGACTTAGCCATCTCAAGTTGCAACTTTAACAGTGATTCGTCACAAGCAGTATTTTTCAGTAATGTCTTGTTTACGAGATCAAGTTGTAGGTGCTTTGTCAATTTTTTGAGAATGGTACGATACATTATCTAAAAAAAAATAACTGCATTCTCATCGAATTTAGGAAAAACATATATTTTAGTGGTAGTCACTGATATAGATCAAAATACTTCAATCCTCTTTCTAATACAAAATAAAACAATATATTACCTGCACGAATTTTTAAATCCTGTTTATAGCCCATCTAAGAATGCATATCTCGATGTAGTCACTCCATTGTCACCCCAGACTTTTGATTTTGTATAACCGGCATTTACCCACGTCTCATCCTAATAATACATAGTAGTTCCGTGACGTTTGGCTGCCTTTACTTTGTGTAAATATTTTCGTCGCCATAAAACTACATCTGTCCTTTCTCATACAATACTGTTTCTACATCTTTTATAAAAAAGACCAATTTTTTTTAGTGCTTTGTACAATGTCGATCTTGAAATAGAAAAGAAATCAGAATCTTTCTTTATGATGTGAGGGATTTTATCTAATACAGGCACTTCATTTTGAAAACACAATTCGTGCACTTTTCAAACGCCAGATTTCGAAGAGCGCTTTTCGTAAAATTAACACAATTGTTAATAACACTCAAGCGATTTCTTTTCTTTTTCTTTATTTTTAGTATCAGGTGGACTGATTTCATATCTCTAATAACCTAAAAAACGAATCACATCGAATATGATCCAATTTATAATATAATATAATTGGTCTATAATTTAATTTTCTTAGTTTATATTTATAATTTAATTTGACTTAAAAAGTAATTTCTAATTAGCATTTAATTAATATATCTATTTATAAAAAAAAACAATGTATAATATAATATTATTGTCAAATAAGTAAAAATACTTACCTTTTACCCAGTAAAGACAAGAATTTCTTTTTATTTTGTGAATCTTAAATTTATTATGTGACCTATAATTACTATTGCAAAGGTCGCTTAGTATGCTCAACTGCAGGAAACATGTCCGCCATGACTCACACAAACAATATCGTCTGGTTCCCTCACTAAAACACGTACTAAGTACTGGTAGTCGCTGAGTCAACCGAGTATGCATCTGAGTGTAATGTTGATAACGTGGACCAATAACAATGCAGTATAATATATCAGTTGTGTCATGTTCAACCCCAAGTAAATTGTTAATGAGGTGGCACAATTTATGAGTTAACGTCAATCCCAAAAATGAAATCTACAATATTGAGTTCCCCTGTAACCTTCTTAGTACTCAAAGTAGGTTAGAAAACATAATATTAGAAAATAACGATCTTCACAAACAGACAAATAAGTAAACCCCAGAAATTAAAATACTAAAATATCTATGCTATTCTACCACAAAAATTTATAGTCCTTAATCAGGCAAAATTACTAAGAATGAAACACACCCCTAGCTCCTTCACAGTATATAGTTACGTTATGTGCCTAACATAACACTAATTCGACGATATCAAACTTTCAACAGAAAGTCATCGACTTACATCAAGAATTTAAAGACTTAGAAAAAGAAATCACATCTCACAATAAAAAGTAACAAATCTGACACAGCATATTTACTGTGAAACAAAGGATAAACAGAGCAAAACTTCAAATCCTACGATCAGACAACAACAATACAGCTTTGAAAAATATTTCACATCATCGGTTCTCAACAGTGCGTTGGCCTAGCTACAGCCATATCACACTCAAGATTTGAGACACAATATGACCACTATCAAAATTACTGGTGTAACGAAACCTACCATAAAAATAGAAATAATAGAAAATTTACAAAACTTGAATATAAAATCTGCTGATAATTTATTCATATGTTTAGGAGAAATAATTATACTATAAACAAGTTTTATCACAATTACTAACAATAATTAAGTTCGCCTTTGTACCAAATTGTTTTGTTTGAGTGCCATAAAGAATTTTCTATCTATCTATCCATCTATCTATCTATCTAATGGACTCTTTTAGTAAGAACACAATATTTTTACTATATGTTTTCAAAAATAGGTACATAAATCATAATAATTTTAACTATCTCAAATTCTAAATTAAATAAAACCTTAATAAACCAAAAAAGGGAACAATTCCCTTCAATTTAAAAAAAGCTGATGATCACTCAAAACCTTCCATTATTTATAACAAAGGAACTATGCCTTATTATTTTCCAATAATAAAAAAACGATATATTTTTTCGATCCAAAAATTTTTATTTACACTCCTCATTTTTCAATTTTTCACTAAAACATTGCTAGTGTTTTATCCCAGCATGATTTATTAGAAGTTACTATAGAGTAGCTAAGAGCAAGAAATAGTGACCCATATGTAATATTTATTTCCTGAAAATTTCATAAAAAAAGGCTTTGAGAGTTATGAAGAATATGTGGTTATGACATAGCTGTCAAATTTTGCAGGGAAGAATAAAGAAGTAGAACGTGTCTTTTAGTTAAATAAAAGTATAATGTTCAATGAATTATAGTCTGTAAAAAAAAGACAAACGAGCACATAGCCCACCCGAAGTGGATGCTGTAGCACATAGACCTCTTCATTTATCCTCGATAAAGAATCAAAACCCAGATTCTTTGTCACCCTTGAGGACTGAGATGGTATGCCTCGTCTCCAGTAAAAAAGGGTCTCTGGATCTCTACACTCACCATACGAAACCTAGCAGTATTAAGCTGCTATTTTACGCTAGTATTCTGTGACATCGTGGTCTTTCCACGGTCGAGCCGACCCATTCGTACCAAACTTAGTATAGCTGCAGCGTAGCCCTACTACGTATAAACATAGGAGAAAATGTAGAAAAACTACCAAACCCTGGCATATAAGTATATAGGATTGTATAACTTTAATTTATAAATTTTCCTTAAATAACTAAAACAATGTCATTAAAAGTCCTTAACCTGTAAATAAATAAATTACAGGTTTATTGTTTATAATATAACTTTGAATTATTTGTTAATTTGTTTGAATTCGTAATTGAGTTTAAAGTAAATGCTCTAAGTAATTAGTTGCTTTCAACATTTATTTGTTGGTTTAAGTTAGAATAGTATTAAATAGTGTGGATTAAATATTTTATTTTTATTTGAAAAACAATAACAAATTGACTTTGTAATATTATCCATCCATTACAGCCTATTAAAAGTTCGCTTCGTCATAGATTGCCTTGTCGGGAGATTTTGCCTGTTGACCCGCTTCGGTTGGCATCTGCAGTTCTTTAATTGTTGGAGTTGTTAACACGAAGTGGAAGTGTATGTGTTAGACCAATAATGCAGCTATATTATGGTTGTAGCACTAACGGGTCGACATGATATAGGAAGAATTACGCCCTCATATTACTACTGGGTGTGTACGTAACAATTAAAAATGAAAATGTAATGTTCTATTAAAAACGATCCGTTCACCAATAAATACAGAGAAAAACAAACTAATTTACACATATGCGTGTACATGTGCACGCATACACATACACACATATATACAAACATATACACACACACGCACATAGTCATACACATATATAAATAATACATAGATGTGAAAAATTAAATTTAACCTAAATAAACAATTACATTTAGTTGAAACAAATTCAGATAGAACCTTATACACAGCTTTTTTATATCTAGAAGCTCGTTATAATATCTTTGGATTAACTCAAAGATATTGTTACGAGCTTGGGGTTCGTGACAATAAAAATTGCCGATACAATTACCAAAATTAACACTTTAATTCACTTTACACTAATTAAAACTTAAAAGACACTAATAATTAATCACACTGATTCACTTTACTTCGCTTCAAAGCTTCGCTTGTCTCGCCGAATTCAATACTGCCTCGATTGCCGCTTGCAGTGGCTTTATATAGGGCTGTTCCACGAAAACATCAAGAATATTCCAGAATATTCAAGTATATACGCACACCAACCGACCAGGCGCAGAAAGTTCGAGTGCGGGGCTTCCAGAAAGCTTAATTCTTCTGTTTGATAATAGATGGCGCTGGGCGCTGTTGGTCGAAAGTCAATATTGACATTTTGTGGGAAGCTCTCTTCACTCTGGTCCCGACACTAGATGGCGCTAGTGCCGGGTACAAGACGTCAACTAAGGCGCGCAACACTGCCCCCTCCTAAGACATGCTCGTCCCGAGCATTATCGGCCCCATAATAACGCGCCAGGCGATCCATATGGACGATCTTAGGAGTCCCTCTTGCGGGTTTCTGTGACGGCAATGTCAATGTCAAGGGTTGTCCTATCCCATGGTGCACCAACATTGTACAATTTCGATGCTCCTCGACTACGTGTCTGAGGTGTACCCTTACAGCCGCACAACTTGTACATGTGCGACACCAATCCTCGACATCGTCACGATAGTGGACCCAGTAAAACTGTTCTCGGATCTTCAGTAGAGTTCTTTTAACTCCCAGATGGACTCCTGAACAAACATTATGGTGCAGCTGTAGAACATTCGGCACTTTAGCTCTAGGGAGAACCATTTGCAAACGACAGCTGTCTCCTCGACCATTGTCCCATTTACGGCACAGGACTCCATCCTGAATCAGCAAGCTGTCCCATTGGGCTCAATAGCTTTTCGTGGTTGAGCTCATCGCTGAGACGTCCCTCCACTTAGGATACACGCTCTACTTAGCACGGGCCTTCATCCATTCCAGAATCGGCTTGATGTCCGGATCTTCCTGCTGTGCATGCATTTTGAGTCTCAATCGAGGATAAATTTAGATGTATATGGCCACAGCATCCAAGAGCAAGTAGAATGTGTGCTTGTTTGTCGGCTAATTCCAAAAAAACGTAGTTAAATGTAGTACGTTTATAACGTAGTCGGGTTTCTTTAATTACTGCTGTAACTGCTGTGTAAACATATTTTTCCTTTTGTGTGAACTAGAAAATTTATAGGTACTAAATTATGTACATATAAATTTGCTTGCGCACATAAAAGGTTATTTTATAAAAATATAGTTCTAAGTATTTCCTTTTCTATAACGAGTTTGTTCAAGCTCTCTTAAAACCGTTTTCCTAAAGACTGGGTTCCTGAATAATAGCGCGAGCTTTGCTCACGGTATTGTTATACAAGTCCATTATAGCTTTGGAGTGGTAAGGAACGGTCCGCGATATTACTTTCAAAACTTACTTACTACGTAATTTGACTTACGTAAAATAAAATTCTTCGTTGCTTCCTAGCATGTACTTAAATAAAAATAATAAAGCTGAAGTTTTAATCCATTTACTAACCTTTGTTTCAAGTGGCAAACCAACGGACACGGCAATCATTCATTCGTCAAACAATGTATACACTTTCGCAACAAAATCTTTCAAGTCTGCAAGTAGGGAAATTAAAAATTAAAAATTATATATATATATATATATATATATATATATATATATATATATATATATATATATATATAAATATAAATATATCCTCTCCGCTACCAAGCGGCCTAATTCAGTCGTAGCGATATTCCGTCAAATACCAAGTGACCGAATTCGGCCGCATCCACCCACAGCACTTTAAACCATAAATACTTATAGTTAGCGTCTAGAGCGATAAAAAGTGGAAAGTGGATTGTATCGATTTTCGGATTTTTCTAGTGTTTTAGTATAATGTTTTATTATAAAATAGATATGAAAGTTTTTGAGTGAATATAATTTATCTTTCTACGCCCCTTTTTTGTCTACCAGTCTGCCTGGCTAGATACAACCCACAGAAGTAACGGCGACAAACGATCACATAGTCAACCTGATGGTATGCACTCCATAGAAACCTTGATTTATCCTAGATTAGTAATCAAAATTCAGGTGCGTTGCTTATACTATGGAGCTTATAGCCATATATACACTCAAATTTGTCACTGAACCTTTAAAACGAAGAAATAAAATGAAATCAAATAAATGATTTCTTATTCAATATATAGAATGTTGCATGATACTAATTGAAAGTCATTTTTAGGGTTCCGTAGTCAACTACGAACCGTTATAGTTTCGCCATGTCTGTCTGTCCGTCCTCGCTTAATCTCTGTGACCGTTAGCACCAGAAAGCTGAAATTTGGTACCAATATGTGTATCAATCACGCCGACAAAGTGGTAAAATAAAAATTAGAAAAAAATGTTTTATTAGGGTAGCCCCCCTATATGTAAAGTGGGAAGTGTTTTTTTTTTTAATTTCAGCCCTAACGTGTGATATATTGTTGGAAAGGTATTTAAAAATGAGTAGGGGTTTACCACAATCATTTTTTGATAATTTCATTAATTTCGGAAATAATCGCTCCAAAAGTAAAAAACAATGTGTCCCCCCCCCCCTTTTACTTTTGAACCATAAGTTTAGAAAATATGAAAAAAATCTGTAAAGTAGAACTTTATAAGGACTTTCCAGTAAAATCATTTTGAACTTGGATGGAAACAACAGTACCCACTGCCGGGAGCAGTTGCAGGAGCGCGGAGCGCTACTGGAGCGCGAACATAATGGATACCCACCTTTAAACTTATAAGTGGGAACACTTATTGTGACGGACGGGAAACTACGGAACCCTACACTGAGCGTGGCTCGATACGCTCTTGGCCGGTTTTATTATTAACCTTCATTTTTAGAAACCTTCTCTATAAAAAATCTGGTTTAGTCATTTCGGCTACTGCCAGGACTGTATCTACAGGAGGAAGTATCTTGGTCATCATCCATGTATGCCCTAATATTATAATAACGCATTTTACACAAACTTAGTTCCATAAACATTTTGTGCTTTGAGATGGTCAAATTTTGTACATTTTCTGGAGTTTGGTAGTAAAAGCATATACATAAAGCCAAGAAAGAATTTCTGACTCGGTGGAGTCAAGTGACTGGTACTACTGGTAAGCTTGTGTCTGTTCCCAGTATTTACAGAATGAATATTACTTATTTTTGTAAAACTACTTTAATGTTTGTGTACGTACATTACATTGTAATATTAAGAGGCCAAAGTTAATATATTAATTTCCTTACATTTTGTCTGAGCGACTCTTTAGGTTTATAATCATAGATTGCTTTAAAGGATCTATTCTGTAAAACAAATATAATTTCAGTGTCAGTCGCGGGTTGAAAAATATCATACAACGTTATGCTTTAAAAATAGATAAAGCTAAGGTATAAATAATAATAGGTAAGCTAGCCTAGCTACTGTTGTTTGATAGTCTGCTGACTAGTTTCGATATATGGAAACTCATTGATGCTATGCGTCTAGTGATGTTCTAAGAAATTCGCATTTTCACTCGTTTAGTCGTTTAGCACCACCCGGGGGACACGCGTAGGTTGGGCCTAGTGTTAGATGGTCAACGCCTACGGACGCGAGCGACTCATCCCCCATATTGGCATCAGCTTTTTTCTAATAGCAACTAAAAAAACTGCGTAAGCTGGTATTCTGTTAGAGCGTGGTCCTTCCCCGGTTAAAGTGTCCTTACCCTTTCGTGCAACAACCGTAATATAGCTGCAATGTGGCTCCACTGCGTGTAATTTCACTAGTAGTAAAGTAAAATACTTGTAAAGCGTTATTTTGTTCTCATTTGATAATTCGTTCTCGATCACTTCAGTTGATTGACCAGGCTCTAAACAGCTGACGTCAAATTCAAAATATTTTATTAAAAATATAAATGATTTCCTGAATTTAAAAAAAAACTATGCCATCACTTTGGCAAGTCTCTGCAGGAGACCTAGTGAAAAGAAGCGGTAAGAAACTAACTCGAAAACATATTTTGGTCCATTAGTCACAATTTTACAAATATACATTCTTGAAACATTCCAGGCATGTCAGTTTTATCTATTTTCCAAAACGCAAAATTAAAATAGAAAAATACTACATATGAATATACCAGTGAAAAAAAGTAAAAAAAAAATGTTACTCTAGAAGCAAACCAATCGAGGTTCATGTGTGAGTAGTCAGACGTGACTGTTGCGGTCGGCCGAGATGCCACAATCACATGTAAAGTAACAATTTTCTAACATACAAGATGAGTTAGAATTGATACATTTTTTTTAAATATACTATATGTAACAGAATACAGGTAATTAGAAAGTCGCAGATTTATGCTTAATTCCTCATTTTTTTATAAATCTGAATAACTTTAAAGTACTTGGAAACTATAAGAATATAGTAGCAGTATAAGATTATCCACTACGTAGTATCGTACCATGGTTGACTTAAGATGCGACATGGTGAAACAAACTTGGAGATTGACAGCAGCTTCATTTTAAACTGTTGTTGGCAACCCGTTTGCCATGCGTAGCACCTATGGCCTAATACCCCCGGAGTCAATACATGGGAGTGGTCTATATTCAGCAGTGGACTTTGGACAGGCTGTAATGGTAACAGTAACTTGGCAACTCTACATTGAACGAAAACAAGACAAGTGACTTTTATATCAAAACGAAACGTAAAAAATAAAAAAAAAGATTTAATATTTAAATTTTTATTACAACTACAATCATCACAAATAAAAAAATACATTTGATAATAAATATAACTTTCATCAAGAACTTTCTTTCCAACAGGAATTGTACCCAGACCGAACATTCATCAAATACAAAGTAAATAAGAAATTTGAATAAAACATGATTAAAGAAAAGTCCGGATGAAAACGTCAAGAAAGAGCCACTTCATTAATCTTCCACGGATAAGCCGTTTGCTGAGAATTCAAAAGCGCGTCATTTTTTATGAAGAAACGACCATCTTCTTAAGTATCTCACATTAACAGTATTGATTAAAACTACCTTTACGGATATTATCACGTTTAATTTTAAATGTTTTTTAATTTCCGACCCGTGGTCACGGGGGACTGAGGTGACTGACTTCCCGATGCCAATATTAACCCGAAGTACCTTCAGATTTTCAATTATTATTTATGGTCCGATCTACGCAGAATGAACTTACTGTGTCTTGAAGTCTTGCAGTCGTATGCTTGGGTTTAGGTTTAATTTTATTAATTCCAAGCAGGTGATAGTACCCATCTTCATTCTCTATTGAAATTAGATGGATTTTTAATTTCAATAGCGTCACGTATCATCTTTGGTAGGGAACGATATTCTTTCACGAGGATTTGTGATCTATCAAATATGATGTAGAATATGATCTGATGTAGAATATGATGTAGAATATGATGTAGAATATGATGTAGAATATGATATTATGAGATGATGAAATATATGTCTAGAATATGATCACAAACTGCAGATTTCCCGGAACGTTGATGCCTTACGTCAGCTATATGCTCTTTTACGTGAGTTCTACTTTATCTTTTTGTTTGTCCTAAGTATGAGACACCACGTACACAATCAAGCTTGTACACTCCTGCACCATGGAGAGAAATATGACACTTGAAAGATGTTAAGAACTGACTAATCTTCTTCAGCGGCTTGTAGAATGTTTTAACAGAAGCTCGCTTCAAGGTACAGCCAATCTTGTCTGTGAAACCTCTGACATATGGTAGTACAGCAGTTACACGCTCGGCACTATGGCCAGCTTCACTCGGTCACTGTGAAGTTTATGCAGGACCTGAAGCTTGTTTTCGTGCAGAACCTACTTGACCTGTTGTAGCTTGACGTCCACGTATTTGTTGTAACAGATCCCTCATGCTCTCTGTAACAAAGATTTGCCCACGATAGCTAAATGTAAAGGATGGTGGTGAGATTCACCGTTTATATATCGGTTTGTATGGGCCTTTTTTATGCACAGTGTAACCAATGGTTTTTTAGGATTTCGGATTACATCTAGTAAAACCAAGGAATTATTTGCCTCTAACTCATTAGTAATTTGAACTTGAGAGTTTATGGAATTAATATGTTTTTTTTTTTTTTTTTTTTTTTTTTTTTTTTTTTTTAATGGTTTCCGCCGGTGGGTACACCCCCACCAACAGGAGTATATTAGCAGTTTTCACAGTTTTGTACACTTTTTAAACATTTTTTTTTTATTACTATGACACGTGGAGAAGGCTACGCGTTTCTGCTATTTGATACATATTGCGTATGCCTTCTCTTTATATTAATATAATTTGTTTAAGATTTTGAAATTTTTGTACATAGTTATTATTCTAATAAAATTATCATTAGGTAATCATAAATACTCTTGTGTTTTCGTAGTCACATCAGAAAAGAAAAATAAGAGTGATGAAAATACAAAAAGAAAATTCTTTCTTTTTGTATTTTCATCACTCTTATTTTTCTTTAAAATGAATTAAATACTAGAACAAAGAGTAATCTTGACTCTAAGCAAAAAGTATAGTATAATGACAATTAAGTAATATTAATCCTAAACACAGACAACGTTGTATAAAGACAGCAAAAAGGGAGGAAACAAACTCATAGAGTAATCTTAATTCTAAACGTATTATAGTAACAGTGGTATAATAAAATAATATAATGACAATGAAATTAATTGAAATAAACAATCTTAGTTCTAGGCACATGAATAAAAATTGTGAGTACAATAGGGTTGATAACAGTGAAAATTAAAATATTAAAAGCTCAAAGGATCTTAATTCTAATGATAATCAAACGTTTAACAATTACAACATATAATAATTATTAATTATATCTAATAGAATAAATAAAGAAAACAAATTAAAGAGAAGTGGTTGCTTAGTTACTAACTATTACTATTGCTATTTACAGATGCACAGTTCTTATTGAAGTTCTTAAGTCTTTTAAAAATGTTACTAACAAATTGAATGAAAGAGTCCAAAAGGGATTCCTTCTTCATTAATGCGGTTAAGTTAAATGGAGGAGTTCTTAAATTTTCACAAAGTATTACATGATTTAATCGTTGCACTGAAAATGCTGGGCAATGCTCAATGAGATGTTCCGGAGTTTGTGGGGTGACGTTATCACAAGGACAATAATTATTGTCAATTATTTTGCAGCGATAAAGATAAGCTTTGTGAAAACCATGGTTGGTGAGCACCTGGGTGAGGTAAAAACTGGGTTTGGTGATAGTGCGTAACTTCTCGATATCCTCCAGTGTTGGAAGCAGTCGTTTGGTATGTTGGCCCTGCTCTGCACTATAATACCTAGCTTGCCAGGTCGCGCGATTTTGAGTTCTGATTGTGTGTTTGAGGTATGAAATGGGAAAGGCCAAGTAGTCAGGTTGTTTGCGCAACTTGGAGCCAGCATTCGCAGCCTTATCAGCTGCCTCATTGCCAGCTATGCCAGAATGACTCCTGACCCATCCAAATTCTATGATGCCTGTTTCTCGGTACTCGTGTATAGTTTTGTGTATTTGTGTAATGATGGGGTGTGTGTTGCTTCTGTTTTGTACAGCGTGTATAGATGAGAGTGAATCTGTATAGATGACTGTGTGTGTATATTTGTGTTCTTTGATCCACCTGCATGCCTGTAGAATGGCAAATAGCTCCGCTTGAAATACTGTACACGTGTTGTGCAATTTAAACTTCTTTATGTAAGCCACTTTATTAAGATTAGTAGGGAGATAGCCCACGAAAGCGGCTCCCACTGCACCGTCTTCCTGCTTACTACCGTCAGTGAATATAAAATGTGTCGTCTGTTCGGATGCAGATCCCGTAGATGTGATGTTTGTAAATATTTTAGGAATAAAGGAAATACGTTGGGCAGGATGCAGGAGTTCAGAGACGGGAGTTGGTTTTTCTAGAGGGATGTCGCTGGGGATGTAGTCAGAGGTACCCAGAAGCCGAGCTCTTTCCACAGCGCAAACTTCCCGCACTTTCAGGTCCAGAGGCGTAAACTGGGCTAACGCAAGGGCCGCGGATGAAGATACCGTGCGGAATCCCCTAATAGCCTTAATGGCAAATCCGCGCTGCATGCTCCCGAGTGCCCTCCTGATGCACCTTTTCTGGGCAACGTGTCCCCAAATTCCAGCAGCGTAGGTGATAGTTGGCACGATCACTTGGTGGTAAATGGTACTAATGTTCTCAGGATGGGCTCCCCATGTGGGTCTCGAGTACATACAAAGCGTGTTGAAGATTCGCACGGCCTTGTTGATAACCTGTTTCACGTGTTTCCCAAAGTTTAGTTTTTCGTCTAAGATGACTCCCAACAGTTTAACCTCTGGCACAAAGGAAAGACGGTGTCCGTCCATGTTAATGCTGGCTACCTTAGCCTTGGGAGTGAAGGCAATGAGCTTAGTTTTAGTGGGACCGAAGGCCAGCTTGACGCTCCTTCCCCACTCGATTATATGGTGGAGAGCTAAGTTGGCAGCACTCTCCAGCTCGCCGACACTCGCGGCCGTGACAACCAGCAAGACATCATCCGCAAAAGCCTGTATGTGACAGCCCGCTGGAAGCCTCGCATCGAGCAGCTCGTCTAGTATGATATTCCAGAGAACAGGCCCACACGTGGAACCTTGTATGCAGCCCTTAGACATCGTCTTGGTGACTCGCCTCCCCGCATGGTCAAGGATGACCTCCCGATCGCGGACGTAATCCTGGATCAGTCCAAAGATGTTATTAGGGCATTGAATATGCCGCAACCGGTGGAAGAGTGCAGGCCACCAAGCGTTGTCGAAGGCTGCTTTAATATCTAGAGATATCGCGATGCAGAGGTGTTTTTCTGATTTGGCTAATTTAATTATTTTAAGAGCTGTGTTAATGGCTTCGCACGTGTTTGTCTGTTCCCGGAAACCGAACTGAAATTTGTTTAGTCGATTGTTTCGCTGCGCGTGGTATACGACCCTTTTGATAAAAAGCTTTTCCAACAGTTTGCCAAACACAGGTAGAAGTCCTATTGGGCGAAAGGACTCTAATGCGCTGTAGTCGGACTTGCCCGGTTTCGGGATAATTTTTACGTATGCTGTTTTCCACTGGTCAGGGAAGTGTTGGAGTGTAAGACAACGGTTCAGTATATCTGTCAGGAGTCTAGGGTAATCTGTTGCAAATTGCTGACATATGTCGGATGTGAAGTTGTCAAGTCCGGGAGCCTTCTTGGGGCTCATTTGTTTTAAGCACTCTAACACCTCCTCTTGGGTGAAGGGAGGGTCATCGTGGGACTGAGGAAGGTCGGTCATTTCTGATCTGAGCTCGTGATGTCGCGTTAAGGTGTCTGGTGAGTCATCAGGGTAGAAGTGGTCAAGAAGTGCTTTGGCAGTCTCCTGGCTGTCTGTGGTGTAGGTGGAGCCCCTATTGAGGGTGACTGGTGGGCGCCTGGGGGTGGCATGTTTGAGAAGTCTGTTCGTGAGTGACCAGACATTTTCCTTAGTTTGCAATTCGCAAAACTCACGAAAATGCCTAGTCGACTCCTCACGCATCTTGTTGGCGTATAGTTCCTTTTTTTGTTTCCTCGCTTCTAAAATATGTTCCAGAGGCATACCCTGGCGCTTCGCAGCGTGGAGCTGATGGTGTAAATCCACCACCTCCCGCTTGAGGGTCTCCAACTCCTCCGTCCACCAAGGAGCCTTGGGCTTTGTTCCCCGACTTTTAACATGCATGCTGGCTCGACATGCAGAGTGGATCACATTGGTTAGTTCGTTGATGATATGTTCCAGATCATCAACGTTCAGGGTAGAAATGTCATGGTCGAGTATGTTTGTGAGTGTCATGTGTGTGTGCAGTTTGTCCTTAAAGATAGGCCAACAAGCTTTATTAGATTTGTACAGGAAAGTGGAGTTTTGATATGTGTGTGTGGTGTTAGATGTGTCAAAGTCGATGCAATAGTCTATTGCATTATGCTGGGAAATTGGTGAAATGTTCAAGTTGACACGCCACTCAAAGATGTTATCGATGATGGAGCCGGAAGCAAATGTGAGATCGATTATTGAAGAGCGATCTCGCCCGTGGGTGACCGTTTCAAACGTAGGGATGTTACCAACGTTGCATACATACATGTCATTGCTGTGTATTATATCTATAACTTCGTTGCCCCTTGGGTTTGATTTTACGCTTCCCCAAATCGGGTGCCACCCATTGAGATCGCCCCCCACTATCTTATGAGAATCGCCTGTGTTTTTAAGAAAGACGTCAAGCTTATCGAGCGTATTTGATTCGTCAATATTGGGTTCCACATATATGGACGCAATATAAATATTGCGCTTACCAAACGTGATTTTTATTGCGCAGAAGTTGGATGTAGAGTATTGCGATAGTCCCAAGATGGACCCGCATCCTGTTTTTGCCAGGATGCAGGCCTTAATCTTGTTGCCCGTGAAAAATTGATATGTGTCAATTCCAAATGTTGATTTTACCTGTTCTCCAGAACCAATATATGGCTCGGATATGAGGGCGATGTCATAATCACCGGCCATAAAGGAGAGAAGAATCTCATGTTGTGCATTCTTACATCTGTCGAGGTTGCACTGTAAGATTTTTAATTTATTATGTGTATCCATAGTCGACACGATTATTTATCTTCTCCCTCATGGCTCGCAAACGTGGGCAGGTGTTGGAGTTAGCCGTGTGTTTAGTGTTCAGTTTAGTGTTGAAACGCGTATTGTGTGTGTGGCAGTTTATGCATTTTGCGCTGTCGGTCTTATCCTTGTTAGGACAATTGCTCACATCGTGCTCTGTGCTCGCACAATGTGAGCAGAAGCTTTGGTCCGCAGTGCACCTTAGTTTAGTATGGCCGAACTGCAGGCACCTGTGGCACTGGAGGAACGGCGAGAAGCTAGCAACATGGACGCGCTGGTAATCGATGCTGATACGACTCATTGTTAACATTTTGCTGTATACCTTAGGATCAACTAGAAGAACCACGTTATACAGGTTATTGTTCTTATTGTCCCGTTTAAATCTTAGTCTGAGGCCCTCACCATCATCACTGATAATTTCGTTAATTTCCTCATTTTGCTGTCTAATAATTTTTGTAAGATCGTCTGCTGGAACATCCTTTGATATGCCCTTTAATATGACCATGGGTCTAAGTTTCCGTACGGGTTCGGCCTTAATTCCAGTTTTTCCCTCGAGCCTCGTTAGAGTGTCATTGCGTTGAGTCTCCGTGTCGAACTCGACACGCAGCTTGTTGTTGGACACAGGCTGAATACGAGCCGGTGCGTAATTGGCATTGCGGTAATTAATGTTTTTTTTAAATAATTCCACAGCTTCCTGGCGTGTCTTAACCTCAACGGTCGGGCTAACTATGATCGCCGGTTTAGTCGCTGGTGGGGAGCTGCGGAGGGCGGTCAGCCCAGCAGGTGCAGGAGCCCCGTGAGTCGCTGCTGCTGCTTGTGCGTAAGAGGGCTTGTTGGCTGAGACAAGTTTTTTAACACTGGCAATCTCCTCCCTCACACATGCGAGGATCTCATCCTTTAACTCGCTGTTTGATGTTGGTGTGCCAGAGGAGGCGACAGACTTGATGGAAAGGAGAGATCGTGTGGCAGTTCTAATTTCTTCAGCAGCCTGGCTAATGAGCCGCGTATTAGCAGCGGTCACCCTCTTCCCTTCGTTTACCGCGGTACTGATGCAGGAGGCAAGTTTGCTTATCACCATATAAAAACTGTCTATGTCTTTAACCTCCTCGGCCGAAGCTGGGAGGGGGAGGGGTTCGCCCTGTGACGGCGCCATTTTCACTCAACACACATAATACAATGTAAAAAGTTGGTAACACGAAAATAATAAATTATTTAAAAAAAATGATAATGTCTATTATTGATATATGCTTTGGTTTAAAAAGTGCATTTTTAATGTACAGAGATAATAAACACTCAAAAATTAAGGGAATAATAAGAATATAAATAATTTAAAAGAAATAGAATTTATGTAAAAGAAAAGTACTTGTTCAAAAAAATATCTAAAATTTTGCACTGTTATTCTATAAGAGTTGATGCACTTGATAGTCACCAAAAATAGGTTATCACTCATAATTTTATTGCAATAATTGCTTCAATTTACAGTACATACTTGGGAAAGAACTGCAAATAGGCTGGTAAAGTCCAAAATAATGATTTCCGGCTAAAACCGGATACGGTGTTTTGTAGCACAGGTCTCCCCCTTTGCAGCGGCGTCTTCAAAATTTTCTGGAGACGCCTGGATCCGAAGATGGCCCACCACGTGGTTTTAGTAAAAACAATCAAAACTTGGAGATGCGTACTCCAGAAATTCCAATATTTGGTGGGAAGTTGGAGGATCACAAGACGCACAAAACGACACCAAAAAAACTATGTGTACCAGCGAAAAATCGTGCGCCACACGCGATTTACTGTTTTTTAGGTTAAGTCATATAAGGAAAAATGGTTTTTCACCTGAAAAAGTTCGAAAAAACAATCGTGCGGCTATTTTTAAAAACACCAAAAGAGAGGTCTCGTTTAGATGCAACTTTTAAGACCAAAAACACTGTTATTCGATCACTTTTTCCCCACTTTCCCGAATTTTTAGTGCGGAGCGTCGCAGTTTCGTGGCGTTCCTCGTCGTTACGCTGAATTAATATGTTTAAATAATGCAGTTAATTTCTCCGATGGCAAAATTGTGAAAGTATCGTCTACGTACGTCTTGTAGATTCTTTGTGTAACAGGTGCAGTAAAGAGGCATTTCTCCTCAAAATCTTCCATGAATACATCAGCGACAATTGGAGATACAAGTGAGCCCATCGCAACACCATCTACTTGCTTGTAAAACTCTTCCTTCTACAATAGATAGCCAGATGTAAGGAAATGTCTGAGTAGTACCGTGTATTCTGCTTGCATGTTATTTTCTTCTATTTTCCTAGTTATAATTAAGATACACTCCTCAACATGTAGGCATGTAAATAGAGACTGAACATGAAAAGTGGCCATGGTTTCATTGTCAGTAGGAGGTAGGTCTTTTATCTCACTGACAAAATGTATAAACTTTTTGTGTGCTTCTTTGTGTCCTCAGAGTGGTGATAATATTTTAACTAAGTGTTAAGCCAATCTGTAAGTTCGCGAATCAATATGATTAACTATTGGACGTAGTGGAGTATTAGGTTTGTGTGTTATTGGTAACCCATATAACTTATATGGTTTGGAACATGCAGGTTTTATCGAATTAACGTCTAGATTCAATTTATCGGAGTATTTCTTAAATAGATCGCTAGTTGTTATAACGTATTGGTTATAGGGTCTGTTTTGACCTTTCGGTATGTAGTTTCATCCGACATGAGTTGTATTTTAAAATTGTAATCTGACGTATCTATTATTACCGTAGCATTATATTTATCTGCGCTAAGAATCGTAAGCACTGATCTGATGCGTAAGATTTTCAAAGCATTTAATTAATTTTCGGAAGAATTATTTAGAATTAAACGAGATAAAATCCGTTAAAGTAATTTTAGTTAATGCGTATTGTTCGCGTTAGTATAAAAATCATTACAATAACAGTAGTTTGGTAAAAAAAATCCAAATCTCGAATTACTTTTATTTTTAAAACCCTCTACGAAGGACATCTTGAGATTACTATTTATACGGATCCAACGCAAATGTAGCCCTTGAATTTTGATATCCATTAATAACATTCAAATTATTAAAATTATGGCTCACAAAACCCATGAAATCCAATTGAATATTGAATCCAAGTGGTTTGGTCATGTGGAAAGAATGAATGAGGAAAGAGTGACAAAGAAAATTTATAGTGCAGAAGTGAAAGGCAGAGTCGGACAGGGACGTCCTAGGCGAAAATTTATCGACCAAATTGGCGATTTATTGAAAACGGGCCAAATTAGAAGTACCCTTAACCGACAAGCATGTATGCGTAGGTGTATGGATGTGAAGGAGGCAAGAGAGGTGTGTCAGGATCGTGCCAAATGGAAGTCTGTAGTCTCTGCCTACCCCTCTGGGTGACAGGCGTAAGTGTTTATGTATGTATGTATCCAATAGAAACAAATTTCATGCATGCGACGACGCGGGGAACAGCTAGCTTATACATATATATAAAATTGAAGTCTCTGTCTCCAATACCGATATAAATACCTAATTATGCCCTAAGCCCAGGGGCTACTCGCATGCCATGTAAGAATACCCACTACCCCATATTTTCCCGTAGGTGTCATAAGAGGCATCAGAGGGAAACTGAGGCAGAAGACGGGCTACAGCATCCCTGAGATAATAGCAAATAGCAATAAAAAATGCGGTTGCCAACCCGCTTGCCGAGCGTAGCAACTATGGCAATATACACCTAATGAGCAATGACACAAAATAAACGGACCCTAAACCCCGATGGCCCTGCTATTTCTGGCTACGGTGGCGAACATACTAACTAACTAACGGCACGGCAGGGGGTGTAAAGAATCTCTTGTGGAAGTTCGGCTGCTACCTAAGATGACTCGACCCAAAGTGCTTAACAGCCTTTTGTCCATTGTGAATAAGACACACGCATATAACGACTGGGTTATGCCTGTCTTCATGTATACCTTTGGCATACTCAGAAAGACTTAGACTGAACTAGTATATGGGAATGTATAGCTTCCCCTTGGCTGTTCGACCTATTTATAGAAAGTTGTTTGTAAACTTTGAAAAGTGAGGAATATGGGCTAAGAATGAGCAAGTTAACCGTCAAATGCCTTTTGTACACCGATAATAATAATAATAATAATAATGGCGTAGGGAAGTGATGACCCCATCGCCCGCTGACGTAACAGTCATGTGACAAAACTGCTACGTCGGCGCAGTCAGTCAGCATCCTGCCAAGAGGTGTGAGCGCCGTGCCGAGGCAAAATTGTAGGTGCAAAGGTCCGTTTGTGCATATGACCCAACCACGAAATGGTGCCGGGTTTGGGCGTCTCCCGTTATTTGGCGCCCATAAAATGGATGATGGCACAAAGAGGAACGCGCATAGGGCCGCTGCCTGGGGATCGCCGGGGCGCGTCTGGAGCTGGCGCTGGACGCGGCAGCATGCGGGCCGCCAGCCGAGCGCGAGGAGCTGCACGATCACCTAGCAGCCCCTCGCATCCATCATCCCCACCAGAAGGCTTGGTGTCGGCTGGGTCTTCTCGGACTCAGCAAGCGGCACCCGCCGCTGGTGGAGCACGTCGCATGCGTTGGACAAAATCTATGAACGAAAACGCATTGCGGGCGTACTATAGGGCGAAAGGGGAAGAAACTGTGGGAATAGCGTACAGGTCTCGGATGCATAGCTTTTTTGCTGAGCTGGAGCCTTCTATCCCCGTCACGGAACAAAACCTGGCAGACCGAGTTCGGTACATCATGCGCTCGAAAATATTTGATGATGCCGAACTCGAACGACTACGACGTGAGGCTATTCCGTCGTCGAATGAATCGGCTATGGCTGGAGATGCAGCTCCACATTCGACAGACCAGCATCCACACGTGGAAGCCGCCATGGATCTTCCAGTTGTGGTTGATTCGAACGACGATGAAATAGTCTCCCACGAACTAGAGAAAATGAGGAGTATATTGGAAGAGGCGATTTTGGAAACGCGCAGCACCCCTCTCGAAAATCGACCGCGACTTCCCCGCATACCCCTAAGCAAGCGAAATCGGGCTGTCGTGAGGGCTCTTAACCCAATGCTGGTGACCTATTTGGAAGCCAGCCAGAACCTTTGCGAGACGGACTCAATTCTCTTTGGCGCCGCAGTGGCAGTTTGCCGTATTATTGGCGCCAAACTTCCCATGGCTGGACGCGCTACTACACAAAGTAGCGCCATCCCAGCCTGGAGAAAAAGAATCGAGGACCGTATCGCAAAGGCTAGGGCCCTTATCGGCAGACTGACAAGCTTCAGGTCGGGTAATAATAGACCGAGGATTATGCGCACCGTTAGGATGGCGTTTGCTGGGACAAATATCAGTTTGTCCCAGCCGGATATCACGCAGAAACTAACGGAGCGCATAGACGACCTGAAGCAAAAGATCGCTGCTTGGGGGAAGCGGATTCGACGATTTACCGAGAGGTCAAGGCGGTTCAACCAGAATCGTCTCTTCCAGAGTGATCAGAAGAGGCTCTATAAATCATTGGAGCGACCAAAGGTATGTGGAGCGGGCCAAGGACCGGATCAGGCTGACATTATCGCATTCTGGCGTGGCCTGTGGTCAGAGCCCGTAAACCACAGCGAGGGCCCTTGGATGGAAGTTGTGGCGAGCCAGGGTGCGAGTGTTACGCCTATGGACCCCATCACCATAACGCCGGAAGACGTGGCTGAGGCGGTCCGTAGGGCCCCGAACTGGAAATGTCCGGGGCTCGACGGGTTGCATCATTACTGGCTGAAGGGGTTCATAGTGTGTCACGCTGTGCTCGCCCGACAGTTTCAAGAGGCTCTCGACCAGAAGTCGCTCCCGAGCCTCTTCACTACTGGGATCACTCACTTGGTTCCTAAAGATCAGGATACCACAGACCCGAGCAAATACCGCCCCATCACGTGTCTACCCACCATATATAAGACACTGACATCCATTTTGAGCGCGAGAATCACTCGGCACCTGGAGCTAAACCAGGTGATGTCACGCGCTCAAAATGGATGTCGGGGCGGTGGTCGTGGAACCAAGGAACCACTCCTCATTGATGCGGTCATAGGCAAAGTGGTGAAACGCAACCGTCGGAACTTCTCTGCCGCCTGGATAGACTACAGAAAGGCGTTCGACTCGGTGCCCCATACATGGCTAAAGAGGGTCCTCGAGCTGTACAAGATTGACTGTACAGTTAGAGACTTCCTCGAGCAGTGTATGGGGCATTGGAGTACGATCCTTTGTCATCTGGGCGAGCGGATGATGGCTGCGGAGCACCACATAAGGATAAGAAGGGGTATCTTCCAGGGCGATTGTCTGAGTCCAATCTGGTTCTGCCTCTCTCTGAACCCTCTCAGTACCTTACTGGAGGGCTCCGGGAGGGGATTTCAGCTTAGGAAAGGAGGTACAAAAGTGACCCACCTTTTCTATATGGATGACCTCAAATTATTCGCCTCCAGTCGCTCCCATCTTATGGAACTGCTAAACATCACTTGTGAATTTAGCAATTCTATTGGAATGGAGCTGGGAACGGATAAGTGTGCGGTCCTCCATGTTGAAGGGGGGAGGGTTGCTAACTCTGAGGGCATAGACTTCTCTATGCCCGTCAACTTAAGGACCCTTTCCGAGGCTGAAACATACCGATACCTGGGTATGTCACAGAGCATCGGTATCGATGAGGCTGGTATGAAACAGTCAGTTTGCGACGTGTTTTATGCACGCTTGACCAAAGTGCTTAACAGCCTTTTGTCCGGTGTGAATAAGACACACGCATATAACGGCTGGGTCATGCCTGTCCTCATGTACACCTTTGGCATACTCAGGTGGACTCAGACTGAACTTAACGCCCTGGATAGAAAAGTCCGTACTACCATGACGTCCCACAGGATGCATCATCCGAGATCGTCGGTAATGAGGCTGTACTTGCCGCGAAAGCATGGTGGGCGTGGCTTCTTGAGCGCGCTCACCATGCATAATCGCGAAGTGTGCAGCCTCCGTAATTACTTCCTGACGAGATCGGATGATCCATTCTATAATGACGTCATTTCTAGTGATAAAGGGCTTACCCCTCTATCCTTAGCCCACGAGCAATGGCAGGACCCAGCAGTGCTTAGCATTTCCGATCGGGAGACCGTATGGAAGGAGAAAGAGCTCCACGGGAGGTACTACAGGGCTCTTCATGAGCCCTTCGTAGATACAGTCGCCTCCCTCAACTGGCTACGTTTCGGTGACCTCTTCGGGGAAACCGAGGGTTTTGTCTGTGCAATACAGGATCAGGTTATTAAGACCAACAACTATCGGAGATACATCCTAAAGGATGGCACCGTCGACGTCTGTCGAGCTTGTCGCCATCCCGGTGAGTCACTTAGGCATGTCATCTCCGGTTGTTCGGCGCTTTCTAACTCTGAGTACTTGCACAGGCACAACCTAGTAGCCAGAATTCTACACCAGGAGCTCGCTCTGAAATACGGTCTCGTGGACCGGAAATTGCCGTATTACAAGTACTTGCCGGAAGCCGTGCTCGAAAATGACCGCGCCAGACTCTACTGGGACCGGGCCATCATCACAGACAGGACTATTCTTGCGAATAAGCCTGATATTGTGCTGATGGACCGGGCACAGTCAAGGATATTTTTGGTCGATATTACCATCCCGTATGACGAGAACCTCGTGAAAGCCGAAGCAGATAAGCGATCAAAATATCTGGACCTGGCTCACGAGGTGACCGACATGTGGGGTGGTCTGCCGACCGAAATTATTCCTGTAGTCGTCTCTGCAAACGGGCTAATCCCAGTTAGCCTCTCTGGTCATCTGAGGCGACTGGGACTCCGTCACGGACCGCTCCGGGCTCAAATGCAGAAGGCGGTGCTCCTTGATACTGCCCGCATCGTCCGCCGGTTTCTTTCCCTTTCCCCCTAACCCTTGGCCGTTTGGTCTCCCCTGCCGAGGGCTTCCATCTGGTTGGGCTTTTATTTATTTATGTATTTTTGTATTTATTTTATTTTATTGATATTTATGTATATTTATCTTTTCATTTTCATTTTCATTTATAATTATATATTTATACATCCCAACCAGATGAGAAAACTATATAGATACCCCACATAATAATAATAATATTCCACAACTATCACACAACGCCATCTAGTCCCAAGCTAGGCAGAGCTTGTGTTATGGGTACTAGACAACTGATAAAGATACTTATATATTTCTAAATACATAAATATTATACATAAATTACACCCAGACACAGAACAAATGATCGTGCTCATCACACAAACATTTGTCATGGGTGGGAATCGAACCCACGACCTCTGGCATAGCAGTCAGGGTCACTAACCACTAGAAAAACAGGCCAGTCAAATGTCAAAAAAAACCGATGACCAAGTCATATTTGCATCTTCAGAGGCCGAGTTGCAAATGATGGTTTTATTAATGAACTGGTCATTAAAAGAAAGGGGAGTGCAAGTGAATGTGTATTTAGCAGCTCTAGCTCTATTATGATGAATCAGAATGTGTCAAACGCACGTATGTTAATTCATAATGCTGTGTTAATCCCTGCTCTAATGTACGGTGGTGAAAATTCGGTAAGGCAGAAGAAGCACGAAAGTAGAATAAATGCTGTAAAAATGCAGTCTTTAACGTGTGTGCTGAATTTTTTTTATTTTTTTTAAATAAGTGTGACAAACGAGCACACATTCTACCTGATGGTAAGTGGATGCTGTTGCCCATAGACATCTACAATAAAAATGGAGTTGCGTTGTCACCCCTGAGGACTAAGATGGAATGCTCAATTCCAGTAAAATGGGTCTCCGGTTTTCTACACTCATCATACGAAACACAGCAGCATTAAGCTGCTATTTCACGCTGGTATTCTGTGAGAGCGTGGTCCTTTCCCGGTCAAGACGAAGCATTCGTGCTACAACTATAATATAGATGCAGTGTGGCTCTATCACGTATAAAAATTTAGTTGCGTGATAAGAGAAAATTTGATGTGCAAGATGGTGTTGTAACAAGAATTAAGAAAGATTCGGTGGTTTGGTCATGTAGACAGAATGAACGAGGAATGAGTGACAAAGCAAATGAATATAGCAAATTAATATTGACATATGACATTAATAGTAATTTTTATTTATTTTTAAGCTATTGCATAGCTTCTATCGCGGGCCTTGAGCGCGGGGACCGAATCCAGAAATTTATTCCGCCGTAACGAAAAACCCTCACGCTCCTCACTCCGACGAGCACGGAGGTGTTGCTTGAAGGCCGTGCATTGTCTAACGTCGTTTCTTTTCGGCAGTCTTCGACACGGTGTTTGTGTGCGTGCAACTAGACGTATTGTACGACTCTACGAAGCTCGCACGAATCGAGACGATCTGCTCCGAAATCGGACGAATACATAAGCAGCTGTTTATGAGAAAGTATATAGGTGTATAGGTATTTATTATAATAAAATTATACACTCGATGTGTACGTTACTACTGTACCATTTCCTGTATAACTACACTGACACACACACACACACACACACACACACACGCACACACGCACACGCACACACACGCCCACGTACACACACACCCGCGTGCGCACGCGCACACGCACACGAACACGCACACGCACACGCACACGCACACGCACACGCACACGCACACGCACACGCACACGTACACGCACACGCACACGTACACGCACACGCACACGCACACGCACACGCACACGCACACGCACACGCACACGCACACGCACACGCACACGCACACGCACACGCACACGCACACGCACACGCACACGCATATGCACACGCACACGCACACGCACACGCATACGAACACGATATTGACTCTCTATAACCTTCAGATCGGAACACCAGTGCAAGCATTGCTATTCTAATTATGTATTATCTTCGTAAATTTTATTATTCAATATATATTTTAACTTTTAGTCATAATCAAAACTTTTTCTTTAATTTTTATTTCATTATAGATTATTTTATATTTTATTTAAACTTGAAATAGACAGATTGAATACTCGCAATTCAAAATATGAAAATTGATTAGGACGGTCTAATTAAACGACTGCCACGACGCCCGGCACTATTATATTTACTCAGTTAGCCTGGTAAAATTGAATTAATAAGACATGGCTGTGCTTAAAGTTAATTAAGGCGAACCCTGTTCTAAACATACTGAAGTGAATTGTTGGATGGCTGGTGTCTATAATTTGTTATTTTTTTTTCATTATAAGAACAAAAAAAAACATCACTTACCAAAAGTTATTTGTTGATAGCAAGCGTGTTTTTGTTTTGAATTGTTGTCAGAAAGGTGCTACTCCTCATTTCCTGTTTTATTTCTATTACATCTTTGCACTTGATATAAATTTTACATGGTTTAATTATAAAACTTCTGCAAGGTTACACGTGGTAAAGCCATGCTGCAGCTTGAGCGGGGAAGGACCACACCTACATAGAATAGCAGCGTAAAATAACAGCTCAATGTTGCTGTGTTCTATATATTTAGTGTGTAGAACTAAGGACCCTTTTTAGTAGAAGTAGTCATTTGTCAGAAATTTTTTGATATAATTTATATCTGTAACACATATTTTTTATAAAATTTAGCTTTCTGCAACCCTTATACATATAGACTTTAACTATGCCTAATCTCCTACTCCTTACGTGCAATATGTTTAGAAAGTGGTAAAAGTTTTCCCTTCACGTACTATAATATTTAGATTTAACTTTTTCTCATTTACCTTCCTCAATCTTTATGGTTAAATTGACTTACAAAATTAATGTTTGTAAGAACCTAAATATCATTTAATATCTTTTACAGAATAAGTGTGATAAACATATTACGTATACCATTACGTATACCTATATATATATGTATATATATATATATATATATATATATATATGTATATATATATATATATATATATATATATATATATATATATAATGGTAAAGAATGGAATGGCGACTTTTGGATATCTTGACTTTATTCCCTTAGCAATTAGTTTCCTGTTGAACTTCCTTCCATTCTTACATAAGTTACAATAAGCCGCTGTATTCAAATAATTTCATTAAAGAGAGCTTCTTCAGTTTTTATTATATTTTACATTTGCAAAAAAAGATAAAATAACTGTTCCAAGATAGATTGCAAATTTACATAAATGTGTTAGATAAGACAGAACAAGACTAAGGATTAACGGTTTGAATTCAAATTGAGCTTCCATTATATATCATTATTACAATGGAATTTTCTCTTACAACTACTGCTCTGATTGCTAATCCGTTTATTGAGGAGTACAGATAGGTTCAAGTTACTTTGATATCACAGTCTACTTCTTTTTTCCATGAAATTCAGTTCATTCACTTAACTAGATTTTTGACTATCGCGTAATTGGCTATGAAAAATGTGTATAAAATCTGAGTAGATTTTGAAATATTCTGGAATGCTTGTTTTCATTCCATGCAAATGTTAATTTTTCATTAAGTTTTTATTTTATGTTTCTAGTAAGTGAGAGTAAACTCTTTTGGGAAACATGGTCCTTAAGCATAATCTGGGGGCATGGCAGTGCCCCCGCCAAGTCGAGCAAAAAAGGGGCACGGCCGTACCATACTTTTCTCGAAGCAATTCAGGCCATTTTCGACACCCTACAACTTCGTAGTGGACAAAACTAGATTTTCAACTACCTGGTAGGAATTGTATAAAAATGGTATATTTCAAATTTCATTTAATTTGAACCAGTAGTTTAAAAATTATAACTCGTCAAAGTTTCCTAATTTTGTCATTCACTGACTGACCGATCATCAAAACTCTAAGGCACTTCTAGCTAGTCATAGAAGCTTCAAATTTAGAAAACAGTTAGTTTTTACTGTAAAAAATAAGGAAAAACTAAAATATTTTTTAATTTCGGTCCAGTTTTCTAGATCAAAAAATCAAAATCAAAAAATATTTATTACACAACACAGTGGTTTGAAACTGTAAACAGAGGTTGGGACCATCCTACTAAGTAATAATAATACTTGTGCCAGGTGGCCCCGCTCTTCCTTACTTTACTGAGTTCTCTCCGGGTAGACAGGCTGAGGCAAATGATTACTCTGGCCCCTGTGCATCCCTTGAGATTTATGAAGGCTGTAACCAGGTCATCATTGCAGTACTCTGGAACAGCTAAAAGTTCAATATTTTTGTTGTAAATTATACAAGCTCTGGGTCTACTGCCTTTAGTATTGACAATAATCTTACCGGCAGCCGACAATCCCAGAACTTGACCGTTGGCCACCCAAGGCTCTTGTATGAGGGCGAGGTCAATATTCCCCTCTGCAAAGCAAACCTTCACTACGGCAAAAGCAGCTGCTGCATGGTGAAGATTTGCCTAGAAGACCCTCGTCTTACGCTTTGGGTAAGCCGTTTATGGGCGTGGGGGGCAGGGGTCTTTTCCACCAGTTTAGGACGAAGACGTCCTTTACCGGCACTCTTGACTCCCGCCTTACCTTTCGTTGTACCGCTCCTACCTCCCCTCCCCACACTCCTGGACGACAACAGCGGAGGCCGTCGGACCGAGGCGAGATCAGTGCCTTGGGTCCTTGTCACTCTCACTGATGGCGTTTCAGTCTCACCTCGAGAGGTGGAGGGCTGCGAGGATCGAAGTTGGGGCTGTTCAGGCTCCATTGGCTCGTCAGAGCCTCCCCTGACTTTAAATGATATCATTTTAAAGCCAAGGACGACTCTCCCGCCTGCCTTCCGAAGAACCCCCGTCGATGGGTCGTCCAGGAAAAAGGTTACCAGGAACCCATTCTCCTCGTCCCTACGATAGAGGATTCTCCAGATCTCGGTACGGAGCCCTTCGTTTTGTGTCCTCAACAGCACAGCTGCCTCTTACGGAGAGTCAGCTTCGCTGCGGGGCAAATACGTAATGCCACCAGCCGCATCTGGTCCACACTCATGGGATTCGAATTGTCAATTCCCACACGCGCGGAATCAGTTAAGGCACTGAAGCTGAGCTTCTTCTCCTCCGTTTCCAGCTTCACAGACTTCCTAGGCTGGTCTTTGGGGGACTCTTCCTCAGACCGACTGCGTTTTTTCGCCTTCGGAACTGGGGGAGATTCGGGCAGAGGAATTTCGTCCCAGGGCTTCTGGCAGAGAAAGAGGGCCTCTTCGGCTCCTATTTCAGCTGCTATCAGCCATCGGTACCTCTTCCTTGTTGCCCCATTAAGCTTATAAGGCCTAGCGAACTTATTCTTTCCCCTCCCTGGTTCGTTTCCGATTGTGGTTCAGCTGTAGACGTGCCCTCCACTTCACGGCTCGTCCCAGGTTGGGGCGTAGTGTTGCTGGATATTAGTGAGGCTAAAAGAGCCTCTTCGAAACCTACAAATAGCTCCATTAGAGGAGATTTTTCGGTAATCTTTTCAAAATGTCAATTTTCGTCCATTTTGGTCCCACGATTAGCTAGGGAAATAATCGGTCACTCCCGGCATGCCAAGGGAAGGGCTAAAATACTACCCGAATTGCCCTGATAGGCACCGTTTGCGCAGCCACGCATCCATCGGCGGGAGGATCGTCTGAGTGTTTCAGTTCTGTCTGTTTCCTATTGAACCAGACCAAATAACAGGCGGCAACCACGTGAAGGAAGAACTCCTCAGACTTGCCCTGGGGATCAACACGACCGGCGCTCTCCCCCAGAGCCATTCGCCAAACTGCTCGCCGGACAGGAGAGCAGAATTGGTGTTAATCTAGTCCTACTGATAATATCAAAAAGTTAGGAGTAGACTAACCCCCGCCCAAGAGAATATGTTTGTATCTATTTAAAATTTACCCAGGAAGGAATTGTTTGTTTTTAGTAAGGTTATAAAGGATTTGCTCTATCATAACGTTATGCAGGCAGCTTGTCAAACGCAGCATTGACATTTTGTACATTGGAAGATGTTTCTCGTTGCCAGTCTCTATGTATCTATCGAGTGTAATTAAGAGTCTAAACGAGCATTTCTTACTGAAATACTTGATATTAAATATATTGAGATTATAAAATTATTAGACTTTTCTTAATATTACTTAAAATACTACAACTATATGAATACAACTAGTATGAATATACTGTTTATTTAATACGTGTAAATTTTGTTTGAACCAATCATAGCTCTTAAGAAAAGAGAAGCGAATCAAAGGATAAACCTAAAATTGAAAAAGTTTGGTATTCTACACATAGGTCTACATAACGACCGATGCTACAACTTTTTATGTAATCCTATTAACGATTTTCGGATTTTTCTTTGCTTTCACTGTGAGACTTTGCTGCTTGTAAAATTTTGTTTGTATGACAACGGGAAGTAGCCTAAAGGATTTTATGAGTGGCTTTGCTAATTTAAAAATTTAAATATGAAATATTAATGGCAGTACCTTTTGAATATTGTGACTTGAATGTTATATTAATGGCTCCGTAGTACGCGGTGGTTGAATAATGAATTGCGGAGCTGAGAGCCACAGGTTCGAATCTTGTCCGGAACAGTTATTTGTATTACCTCGGATAATTGTACCAGGCATGGATGTTTGTCTGTGTGCAATTTATGTCTGTAAACTAAATCTATGATACGGGAGGAGCTCCTTAATTGTTGGTAAAAATGATTTCAATTTTTTACCCTAGACTAGTACTAGAATTATTGCTCGTTTTGTTTTTCTTTTTATCTCCGTTTTCCTTGATATTTCTTACACATACAGCCAGCCTCATACCAATTAAATTATTATACGTAAACTTAATTAATAGCTGTCTCCCTTTTTTACCGTCGGACAATTGTAACGTCGGTAATATTAAAAGGATTTTAAAAAAAATGGCCAGATGCGTGTCGGGCCACGTACAATGTAGGGGTAGGTTCCGAAGTTGCCCGTGATAATAAGTGAATTTTGATGGAGTTCTATTAATAACATGAGCATTTTAAATGAATTTATGGGAAATTACGACAAATCTTCTCGTCAGTTTTAACTTAAAATTTCAAAACATGGTTGTACAACTAGGGGGTGTTATCAGAGAAGTTTTATGGCTCTGAGACGTGGTCTTGCACTGCTGATATATATGAGTAAATGCCGCTCGGCGAGCTATGAAGAAAACTATGCTCGGGGTTTCTCTGCGCGATAGACTAAAAAATTAAGATCTTTGCAGTATAATTTTTTTTGCAAGTAATATGTACATTCTAAATCAAATCACTCACGTGCCAAGTCCGTAAAAATGGTCATATACTATCCATTTATTTTTTCTGATCGAAGGGAATTTATATTCATATTTTATTTATGAAATTCAGAAAAATAATAAATTTTGTGTAAATAATATATTTAAAAATTTATTTATAAGTTCGTTTGCCTGAAGTGATGACACGAAATAACGATATATTGTTTATATCGTTGTTTCGTGTCACATTGACTACATCAAGAATATGTTGTATTTTGCAATAGTAAGGCCAGGGAGAACTTTATAGAGTACTGCTGACATACATTATTTTTGTATAGATAATGAATTAATTTATGATAACCATTACTCTGACTTCGAGCCTTTAAATCTTAGTTGTGTTTACAAATACTGCAGAATATTAAATGAAAAAATAAAACAACGTCAAAATAATGAAATTAATATTCACACAATAACACTTCGTGTGATCACAAGAAAACAACTAATGTCGCGTTTTATTGGGATGCTTTAGCCTTATATATTTGTTTTTGTCACCAAAAGAAACTTTTAAACCGTTACCTGTAAACGGTTATAGTTATAGATCATTTCAAGATACAACGCTTAGTAATTCATCGTACACAATTTTGACATCAGATTGCTTCAAGGCGATAAAGAAACCTATTATTTAAAATTTGAAATCTAAGCTGAATGTTTGATACTTATTTATTTATTTATTTATTTATTTATTTATTTATTTATTACACAATTATAACATCATTACAGTTATTAAACCAATGCGATGCTATAACTAACCTAAATATAAGAAAACTACTGACTAATAAATAATGGTATCTAATATGAAATTTATCAAATTGATGGTAAAATAAAATACTAATTAAAAACATTACAATTTTTGACGCATTTGTATGCTGCAATTATGAATTTCGTCTCACTACATGCAAATATGTCAATATCCTGTGAGATGATATTAACATAGTGTATAGCACGTAACAATGGTGCATTCTGAAGCAACTTCGTCCTAGCAGCGGGCACGAGGAGTAATGGGGGACGACGACGAGAACACACGTAATTATTAGGCACCCGCATCTTTAACGAAGCGAGCACATCTGGGTGATATATCCATCCACGTAATACCTTCCACACATATTTAATAAGCGTGATGTCTCTTCTCACACTTAAGCGGCTGTAACCAACCATCCCCAGTACAAACAGACTCGGATTCATCAGTGGAAAACAAGGATAGATTCCGTACTGCTTAAAGTATAAAAATCGCATGAATTTATTTTGAATTTTTTCAACCATGACACTATACTTGTTTTCATGTGGATTCCAAATACTTGCGTTCGTTTCAAGTTGACTTCTCACGAGAGCATTGTATAAAATTTTAATAGTTAACAAATTCTGAAAATCCCTACACTGCCATAATATAAATCCGAGACTCCTGAAAGCTTTTTTACAAATATTTAAAATGTGCTTACGAAAATTAAGTTCCGGGACCATCTCAACGCCTAAATCTCTAATATATGTTACGCGCGGGATTACGAGGCCGTTCATTTTATAAGCATACTTCTGAGGGTCTTTTGCACGACCATAAGTCGTGATACAACATTTATTAACATTGAAATTCAATTTGTTTTCCATTCCCCAATGTGCCAATCTGTCAATGTCCCTTTGCAGACTTTGGCAGTCAGAAGCATTGTTTACTTTCAAAAAAATTTTAAATCATCGGCAAATAGCAAACACTGAGCCTCCTTAACGACCGTAGGAAGATCATTAACCATTAACATAAATAATAAAGGGCCAAGATTACTCCCTTGACTCACACCAGAATAAGTACAATACGGCTGCGATTCAAAACCTGCGAAATCTACGTATTGTTGACGTCCGCTCAGATAATTCGCAAAGAAATCTAGTAAACTAGGTGTAAAACCTAGCTCCGCAAGCTTTACCAACAAGATATCGTTATCAACGGTATCGAAGGCTTTTCGGAAATCGAAATATACAGTGTCCACCTGGCTCCCAGCATCCACTACTGGCACCACATAGTTTATAAAGGACAATAAATTACTCCCAGTACTTCGACCTGGCCGAAAACCATGCTGAGCTTCAGTAAACTGGGAGTTCACTTGATTATAAACATATTTATAAATAATCGACTCAAATATCTTAGCGATTGCACACAATACGGCCACCGGTTTATATTCATCCACCTTTGAACCCGATCCTCCTTTCAACACAGGAATCACTCGGGACACTTTACATTCGTCCGGGTAGTAACCTTCTTTTAGAAACAGGTTAAAAATATGTAAAAGAGGCAGTTCAAACACCATACGGCAGTCTTTTAAAATGAACGGTGGTATACCATCTGGACCCACGGACTTCTTGGGCTTAAGACGTGTGAGGGCGCATCGAACATCTCGCACGTTTACCTGCTCGATATGAACAGTAGTTGAACTCGTCGCGTAGCTTAACGCTTGCACGGCTGTGCGCACTGCTTCCCTCGGATCTAAAGTGGGCCTCTCTTTACTATACACCGAATGAAAAAATGAAGCAAAATACTCTGCACAGTCCGCATCCCTAATCACTTGCCCGTCTTTAATAATTTGAGTTCTATTAAGTTTTGACTGTTTACTCCTAACGAAATCCCAAAAAGATTTTGGATCCTCTTTTATATTATTTTGTACTCTACACTGATATGCCTCGTAAGCCCATCTTATTTTATTTTTAACCACTGCACGATAGCATGAGAATGATTCATAATCCGTCCGAGATCCCGTTATTTTAAATAATTTATGGTATTTCCATTTGAGTCTTATATCTAATATTAAATCAGCCGTATACCAATCCGGGTAAGTATAATTCGCATTATGATTACTTAATTTACGTTTCTTCCGAGGCACACATTTACTAAACTCATTCCTTATAATATCGTAAAAATAATACAAGGAGGATTTGGCATCTTCTAACAGATATAACGGATTCCAGTCAATTGAACCTAATAACTTATATAATTTGAAGAAGTCACATTTCCTAAAATTCCAACCAGAGCTTTCAATTATTATATTATTATTATTAATATTATTACCAGTTATACTAATGGGGGTTCGCCCCCTCCTCGGGTCCGCTGCCGTGATTTTTACGGTCAGAGGTGGGTGCTGCTCATCAATATTAACTAAAGACTCACCCGACAGTGATACTTCCACATCACTTACCGGCTAGGTTGTTAATACCAAGTCCAGAATGCGATTGTTTACATTAAGCACTTCATTTACTTGACGAAATCCACAATATGCTGCTACATACCCAAAATAGTTTTGTATTTCTAAAGTCGAAGAAGGCATGTTAAAATCGCCGATCACTAACACTTTATCATATTTAGTACACTCATTTTCTATAAGATTAAATAAAGACATATATTTTTTAACATCGCATTATGGCGGTATGTAAACAACACAACAAAAAAATAACCGTCGCACAAACAATCTCAAATAAGGTCGCGTCCACATTAGCTACCGAAACGCGTTTCAAATTCAATCTGGAAGATGCAGCTAAGAGGACGCCTCCTTGTTTGCGTCCATCCACTCGATCACATCGCAGTATTGTGTAGTTTGGCGGAAAAAGTTCGCCATTATGTATTGAACTATTGAGACCTGTCTCTGTAATAGCAAACAGGTCGCACGAAGAAACCAAAAGACTGGTAAAAAAATCTGCTGTTTTTGTTCTCAGTCCCCGTACATTCTGATAATATAAGAGAACGGGTTTATTAGTGCTGTTCCCGACTTGCCGTTGCTTTTTGGGTGTTTCGAAACCACACCCATTCATTGTACTGAGTATTTATTGGCCAGCACTCAGTACAATTAACTTTCTCAAATTGCGATTCGGGAACACCTATCATAAAAGACGCGTAATCTCTTTTAGTTTTTGGGATTATTTTTTCAACTTTTATATCCCTCGAACCACAGATACTCTTAACATGTTCAGCTATAGCGTCTTCCGTTGTATCAGGATGAAGTGACCAAACGTGTAAAAATTTCTTTTTCTCAACCGCTTGAAACGACGAAATTAGTGTGTTTCCTCCTTTTTGAAATAGCTTAGGCTGAGTTTTCCTCACTTTTTTTTTGATTAACCACCGTTTTCCATTTGCCTGATTCTGCATTTGAAAGTTGATTGATATCTGTCTTTGTTTTAAGACCGTCAGTAGACGTACTTAAACGCTCCCGCTTTTGCAATGTAGTCGCACCCTTAGCCTTAGAACGTTCAGTTGCGCGACGTTCACGCTCAGATAACGCTGGAATTTCCGTACCTGTTGCTATCTCCTTCCCACTTTGAGTCATTGGCATGGTAGTAATAACTGCCTCGCACCTATTATCAGCATTGCCCAACCGTTGTTCAATTTTAGCAGACAATTTTTCAATTACCCGCTTCCGGTCATTAATTACATTAATATTGCTTTCGATCAGCTGTTTTTGATCATCTATTTTCTTATTTTGCGTCTCAATTAACGCGGATTGTGCAGTAATTTTTGATGTTAACTCTTCTACTTTCTTAGACAATTCATTAAATGCCACTTCCACGTTGAATTTGGACATTTTTATCACTTTATGCAATAAATATCAAGAAACATGCGCGCGCGGCTATGACTATGCGGCTTAGACGATGGTACACTGGGAGGTTAAGCAAATGACGTCCTCAGTGATCTTAGTCATATTTTTCAAAATTTTAAAAATATTGGCCTTGAACCAAATAGCAATAAATTTGAAATATGTATTTCCAATAATTTATGTAATTCTAACAGAAATACTTTATTTAAAATTTTCAGATTTCTCCAGGAATAAAGACTGTCAATACGAAAACACTTTACCTGCTCAGTGCTCCGTTGTTTTTCTATAGTAATTAACCTGTTTAAAAACAAAATTTAATCAATTTTTAAACCATGTTGATAAATTATATATCTTAAACCCCCATATTGCCCTTACTATTTCAAAATATTGTCTCATTGTACCTAAATTAACATACTTATTACGCTCAAGTCCAGTCTGGGAATGTTCGGATATTTTAAAAGATATTGATAGTAATCTTAAAATTGAACCGTCACCCAGAGGGGTAGGCAGAGACTACGGAACTTCCGTTTTGCCTACTTCTTTCGCTACTTTCACATTAAATTCTTGACGGTTAAGCGTTGTTTACATATACATTCCGGCATTCCTTACCATCACGTCACTCCACCTAATTGAGGTAGGCACTACATTTAGCTAATTGGTGCGATGCTCTCACTCAAGAGACTTTCCTGTTCTATTTCACAAAGTTGTAGCAGCCAGACTAATCAACACTAAACGGGAATAAATAATATATACTCTGCTGCTACCATAACGCGGAAAGCGAAGATAAAAAACATTTATTTCCTAACTATCCCCGGCTACTGAGATACTGCGGACTGCATATAGATGATTTGACGTTCTTATAAAGAAACAAGAAGCAGCCGCAAATATCATTCGGCGCCACATTGTCTTCACACACCGTTATCGTCACGTATCCGTCGACCGAATGTGAGCCGTTTCTTCAACACCGCAGCTCGCTTCTTCTTGCTGTTCCGGAGCTGTGTTCCACGCCGCCGCCGCTCACCGACTACGCACGCGCATTTTTTTTTGCGCCCGAAGCAAATGTGGGCTACCCTCCGGAAAGCGGGGGAGGGAGGCGGTGAATGCTCATAGCATACCACGCAGCCGGCTGCGTGGTTATGTGGAGAATTTTACCCACTAAACACCGCCTTTTAGGACTTGGCTTAACGATCTGACTAGAGATCTCTAAGCCGTATTCGAACGCGACCCTCCTTGGCAGAAAGGAGGGCGCAAGCGGCGAAAAGCCGCTTAGAAGAGTGCCTTACTAAGGCAGATTAAGGGATGTGTTATGTAGGCTCGGCCTGAGCCGCCAGGAGGCATTTCAGGTCAGCCGAAGCTTGTTGGGGGGGGGGGGTCCAAGAGAGAGTTTCTCGGTCTGCGCACACTATAGCGAGTGTGAATAGGGGTTGCATAGGCAGCTGTCTCACGAATGAGATGATTTGGGTGGGACTCTGAGCCTTTGAAAAGTCTCTCAAGAAGTGATTTAAGAAACTGCTGGATTGTTGGGAGCTCTAAGTCTCGATGTAGGTCGGCATTACGGACATAATAGGGCGAGTTAGTGGCCCTACGACAGAATAGGCTCGCGCACCAATCTGCATGACTTTTATAGCCCGGTCCAGCGACGTAGCTCCGTGAACATAACACGAGTCTCACGCCGAGAAACGAAACGTACATAATAGTTGTATATTTTGATTAATTTTCGTTGGTCATAATGTTAGAATTATAATTGGCTAAAAAAAATTAAAAATTGTTACCATTGGTAAACCAACACCGCAGCTAGCCATATAAATATAGGCAAGGTTAACGAAAATATATTTAGTAGTTTCATTTCTCCACCTTAAAACCACATGGAGTCTCTTAATAGTAGACCGTTCATCTCCACTACTTTTTTTTTTTTAATGGTTTCCGCCGGTGGGTACACCCCCACCAACAGGAGTATATTGGCAGTTTTCACAGTTTTGTACACTTTTTAAACATTTTTTTTTATTACTATGACACATGGAGAAGGCTACGCGTTTCTGCTATTTGATACATATTGTGTATGCCTTCTCTTTATATTAATATAATTTGTTTAAGAGTTTGAAATTGTTGTTCATAATAATTATTCTAATAAAATTATCATTTGGTAATCATAAATACTCTTGTGTTTTCGTAGTCACATCAGAAAAGAAAAATAAGAGTGATGAAAATACAAAAAGAAAGAATAAAATGAATTAAATACTAGAACAAAGAGTAATCTTGACTCTAAGCAAAAAGTATAGTATAATGACAATTAAGTAATATTAATTCTAAACACAGACAACGTTGTATAAAGACAGCAAAAAGGGAGGAAACAAACTCATAGAGTAATCTTAATTCTAAACGTATTATAGTAACAGTGGTATAATAAAATAATATAATGACAATGAAATTAATTGAAATAAACAATCTTAGTTCTAGGCACATGAATAAAAATTGTGAGTACAATAGGGTTGATAACAGTGAAAATTAAAATATTAAAAGCTCAAAGGATCTTAATTCTAATGATAATCAAACGTTTAACAATTACAAAATATAATAATTATTAATTATATCTAATAGAATAAATAAAGAAAACAAATTAAAGAGAAGTGGTTGTTAGTTACTAACTATTACTATTGCTATTTACAGATGCACAGTTCTTATTGAAGTTCTTAAGTCTTTTAAAAATGTTATTAACAAATTGAATGAAAGAGTCCAAAAGGGATTCCTTCTTCATTAATGCGGTTAAGTTAAATGGAGGAGTTCTTAAATTTTCACAAAGTATGACATGATTTAATCGTTGCACTGAAAATGCTGGGCAATGCTCAGTGAGATGTTCCAGAGTTTGTGGGGTGAAGTTATCACAAGGACAATAATTATTGTCAATTATTTTGCAGCGATAAAGATAAGCTTTGTGAAAACCATGGTTGGTGAGCACCTGGGTGAGGTAAAAACTGGGTTTGGTGATAGTGCGTAACTTCTCGATATCCTCCAGTGTTGGAAGCAGTCGTTTGGTATGTTGGCCCTGCTCTGCACTATAATACCTAGGTTGCCAGGTCGCGCGATTTTGAGTTCTGATTGTGTGTTTGAGGTATGAAATGGGAAAGGCCAAGTAGTCAGGTTGTTTGCGCAACTTGGAGCCAGCATTCGCAGCCTTATCAGCTGCCTCATTGCCAGCTATGCCAGAATGACTCCTGACCCATCCAAATTCTATGATGCCTGTTTCTCGGTACTCGTGTATAGTTTTGTGTATTTGTGTAATGATGGGGTGTGTGTTGCTTCTGTTTTGTACAGCGTGTATAGATGAGAGTGAATCTGTATAGATGACTGTGTGTGTATATTTGTGTTCTTTGATCCACCTGCATGCCTGTAGAATGGCAAATAGCTCCGCTTGAAATACTGTACACGTGTTGTGCAATTTAAACTTCTTTATGTAAGCCACATTATTAAGATTAGTAGGGAGATAGCCCACGAAAGCGGCTCCCACTGCACCGTCTTCCTGCTTACTACCGTCAGTGAATATAAAATGTGTCGTCTGTTCGGATGCAGATACCGCACATGTGAAGTTTGTAAATATTTTAGGAATAAAGGAAATACGTTGGGCAGGATGCAGGAGTTCAGAGACGGGAGTCGGTTTTTCTAGAGGGATGTCGCTGGGGATGTAGTCAGAGGTACCCAGAAGCCGAGCTCTTTCCACAGCGCAAACTTCCCGCACTTTCAGGTCCAGAGGCGTAAACTGGGCTAACGCGAGGGCCGCGGATGAAGATACCGTGCGGAATCCCCTAATAGCCTTAATGGCAAATCCGCGCTGCATGCTCCCGAGTGCCCTCCTGATGCACTTTTTCTGGGCAACGTGTCCCCAAATTTCAGAAGCGTAGGTGATAGTTGGCACGATCACTTTGTGGTAAATGGTACTGATGTTCTCAGGATGGGCTCCCCATGTGGGTCTCGAGTACATACAAAGCGTGTTGAATAATCGCACGGCTTTGTTGATAACATGTTTTACGTGTTTCCCAAAGTTTAGTTTTTCGTCTAAGATGACTCCCAACAGTTTAACCTCTGGCACAAAGGAAAGACGGTGTCCGTCCATGTTAATGCTGGCTACCTTAGCCTTGGGAGTGAAGGCAATGAGCTTAGTTTTAGTGGGATCGAAGGCCAGCTTAACGCTCCTTCCCCACTCGACTATATGGTGGAGAGCTAAGTTGGCAGCACTCTCCAGCTCGCCGACACTCGCGGCCGTGACAACCAGCAAGACATCATCCGCAAAAGCCTGTATGTGACAGCCCGCTGGAAGCCTCGCATCGAGCAGCTCGTCTAGTATGATATTCCAGAGAACAGGCCCACAAGTGGAACCTTGTATGCAGCCCTTAGACATCGTCTTGGTGACTCGCCTCCCCGCATGGTCGAGGATAACCTCCCGATCGCGGACATAATCCTGGATGAGTCCAAAGATGTTATTAGGGCATTGAATATGCCGCAACCGGTGGAAGAGTGCAGGCTACCAAGCGTTGTCGAAGGCTGCTTTAATATCTAGAGATATCGCGATGCTGAGGTGTTTTTCTGATTTGGCTAATTTAATTATTTTAAGAGCTGTGTTAATGGCTTCGCACGTGTTTGTCTGTTCCCGGAAACCGAACTGAAATTTGTTTAGTCGATTGTTTCGCTGCGCGTGGTATACGACCCTTTTGATAAAAAGCTTTTCCAACAGTTTGCCAAACACAGGTAGAAGTCCTATTGGACGAAAGGACTCTAATGCGCTGTAGTCGGACTTGCCCGGTTTCGGGATAATTTTTACGTATGCTGTTTTCCACTGGTCAGGGAAGTTTTGGAGTGTAAGACAACGGTTCAGTATATCTGTCAGGAGTCTAGGGTAATCTGTTGCAAATTGCTGACATATGTCGGATGTGAAGTTGTCAAGTCCGGGAGCCTTCTTGGGGCTCATTTGTTTTAAGCACTCTAACACCTCCTCCTGGGTGAAGGGAGGGTCATCGTGGGACCGAGGAATGTCGGTCATTTCTGATCTGAGCTCGTGATGTCGCGTTAAGGTGTCCGGTGAGTCATCAGGGTAGAAGTGGTCAAGAAGTGCTTTGGCAGTCTCCTGGCTGTCTGTGGTGTAGGTGGAGCCCCTATTGAGGGTGACTGGTGGGCGCCTAGGGGTGGCATTTTTGAGAAGCCTGTTCGTGAGTGACCAGACATTTTCCTTAGTTTGCAATTCGCAAAACTCACGAAAATGCCTAGTCGACTCCTCACGCATCTTGTTGGCGTATAGTTCCTTTTTTTGTTTCCTCGCTTCTAAAATATGTTCCAGAGGTATACCCTGGCGCTTGGCAGCGTGGAGCTGATGGTGTAAATCCACCACCTCCCGCTTGAGGGTCTCCAACTCCTCCGTCCACCAAGGAGTCTTGGGCTTTGTTCCCCGACTTTTAACATGCATGCTGGCTCGACATGCAGAGTGGATCACATTGGTTAGTTCGTTGATGATATGTTCCAGATCATCAACGTTCAGGGTAGAAATGTCATGGTTGAGTATGTTTGTGAGTGTCATGTGTGTGTGCAGTTTGTCCTTAAAGATAGGCCAACAAGCTTTATTAGATTTGTACAGGAAAGTGGAGTTTTGATATGTGTGTGTGGTGTTAGTTGTGTCAAAGTCGATGCAATAGTCTATTGCATTATGCTGGGAAATTGGTGAAATGTTCAAGTTGACACGCCACTCAAGGATTTTATCGATGATGGAGCCGGAAGCAAATGTGAGATCGATTATTGAAGAGCGATCTCGCCCGTGGGTGACCGTTTCAAACGTAGGGATGTTACCAACGTTGCATACATACATGTCATTGCTGCGTATTATATCTATAATTTCGTTGCCCCTTGGGTTTGATTTTACGCTTCCCCAAATCGGGTGCCACCCATTGAGATCGCCCCCCACTATCTTATGAGAATCGCCTGTGTTTTTAAGAAAGACGTCAAGCTTATCGAGCGTATTTGATTCGTCAATATTGGGTTCCACATATATGGACGCAATATAAATATTGCGATTACCAAACGTGATTTTTATTGCGCAGAAGTTGGATGTAGAGTATTGCGATAGTCCCAAGATGGACCCGCATCCTGGTTTTGCCAGGATGCAGGCCTTAATCTTGTTGCCCGTGAAAAATTGATATGTGTCAATTCCAAATGTTGATTTTACCTGTTCTCCAGAACCAATATATGGCTCGGAGATGAGGGCGATGTCATAATCACCGGCCATAAAGGAGAGAAGAATCTCATGTTGTGCATTCTTACATCTGTCGAGGTTGCACTGTAAGATTTTTAATTTATTATGTGTATCCATAGTCGACACGATTATTTATCTTCTCCCTCATGGCTCGCAAACGTGGGCAGGTGTTGGAGTTAGCCGTGTGTTTAGTGTTCAGTTTAGTGTTGAAACGCGTATTGTGTGTGTGGCAGTTTATGCATTTTGCGCTGTCGGTCTTATCCTTGTTAGGACAATTGCTCACATCGTGCTCTGTGCTCGCACAATGTGAGCAGAAGCTTTGGTCCGCAGTGCACCTTAGTTTTGTATGGCCGAACTGCAGGCACCTATGGCACTGGAGGAACGGCGAGAAGCTAGCAACATGGACGCGCTGGTATTCGATACTGATACGACTCATTGTTAACATTTTGCTGTATACCTTAGGATCAACTAGAAGAACTACGTTATACAGGTTATTGTTCCTATTGTCCCGTTTAAATCTTAGTTTGAGGCCCTCACCATCATCACTGATAATTTCATTAATTTCCTCATTTTGCTGTCTAATAATTTTTGTAAGATCGTCTGCTGGAACATCCTTTGATATGCCCTTTAATATGACCATGGGTCTAAGTTTCCGTACGGGTTCAGCCTTAATTCCAGTTTTTCCCTCGAGCCTCGTTAGGGTGTCATTGCGTTGAGTCTCCGTGTCGAACTCGATACGCAGCTTGTTGTTGGACACAGGCTGAATACGAGCCGGTGCGTAATTGGCATTGCGGTAATTAATGTTTTTTTTAAATAATTCCACAGCCTCCTGGCGTGTCTTAACCTCGACGGTCGGGCTAACTATGATCGCCGGTTTAGTCGCTGGTGGAGAGCTGCGGAGGGCGGTTGGCCCAGCAGGTGCAGGAGCCCCGTGAGTCGCTGCTGCTGCTTGTGCGTAAGAGGGCTTGTTGGCTGAGACAAGTTTTTTAACACTGGCTATCTCCTCCCTCACACATGCGAGGATCTCATTCTTTAACTCGCTGTTTGATGTTGGTGTGCTAGAGGAGGCGACAGCCTTGATGGAAAGGAGAGATCGTGTGGCAGTTCTAATTTCTTCAGCAGCCTGGCTAATGAGCCGCGTATTAGCAGCGGTCACCCTCTTCCCTTCGTTTACCGCGGCACTGATGCAGGAGGCAAGTTTGCTTATCACCATATAAAAACTGTCTATGTCTTTAACCTCCTCGGCCGAAGCTGGGAGGGGGAGGGGTTCGCCCTGTGACGGCGCCATTTTCACTCAACACACATAATACAATGTAAAAAGTTGGTAACACGAAAATAATAAATTATTTAAAAAAAATGAAAATGTCTATTATTGATATATACTTTGGTTTAAAAAGTGCATTTTAATGTACAGAGATAATATACACTCAAAAATTAAAGGAATAATAAGAATTTAAATAATTTAAAAGAAATAGAATTTATGTAAAAGAAAAGTACTTGTTCAAAAAAATATCTAAAATTTTGCACTGTTATTCTATAAGAGTTGATGCACTTGATAGTCACCAAAAATAGGTTATCACTCATAATTTTATTGCAATAATTGCTTCAATTTACAGTACATACTTGGGAAAGAACTGCAAATAAAGTTGGCTGGTAAAGTCCAAAATAATGATTTCCGGCTAAAACCGTATACGGTGTTTTGTAGCACAGATCTCTCCCTTTGCAGCGGCGTCTTCAAAATTTTCTGGAGACGCCTGGATCCGAAGATGGCCCACCACGTGGTTTTAGTAAAAACAACCAAAACTTGGAGATGCGTACTCCAGAAATTCCAATATTTGGTGGGAAGTTGGAGGATCACAAGACGCACAAAACGACACCAAAAACACTATGTGTACCAGCAAAAAATCATGCGCCACACGCGATTTACTGTTTTTTAGGTTAAGTCATATAAGGAAAAATGGTTTTTCACCTGAAAAAGTTCGAAAAAATATCGTGCGGCTAATTTTAAAAACACCAAAAGATAGGTCTCGTTTAGATGCAACTTTTGAGACAAAAAACACTGATTAAAACTACTTTTACGGATTTTATCGCGTTTATTTTTACTTTTTATTTTTAATTCCCGACGTTTCGGGCGCTTTCAGTCCCCCGTGACCATGGGTGCTGGAAAGCGCCCGAAACGTCGGGAATTAAAAATAAAAAGTAAAAATAAACGCGATAAAATCCGTAAAAGTAGTATTAATCATGTGTAGTGTTCGCGTAAATATAAGAAATCATTACAAAAAACACTGTTATTCGATCACTTTTTACCCACTTTCCCGAATTTTAAGTGCGGAGCGTCGCAGTTTCGTGGCGTTCCTCGTCGTTACGCGGCACGTCTCTATCTCCACTACTACAGTGGTGACCCGTACGAACACCGCGTAGGAAGCCCGTGGCGAACACCGAGGAGGAAGATCCCGGTACGAGCACCAAGAAGGAATAACCTGCGACGTACCACCATTACAGTGTAGTAGTACGAACACCGAGAAGGCAGACTTCAGTATATATAAACTCAGTGTAATCAAGCCGTCATTATGGAACAAGAGGTGAACACATATACATCAATTTTTGAAGAAATTTGTAAGCTATTATACGAAGTCGCTACGCTCAAAGCTTCCCAGCATCACACCTTTTACCAGCAACAGTACAACCAGCGCAATCAGCAACACCGAAGATCACATTTTCGTCGCAACCGCTCTGCAAGTAGAAGTCGAATAAGCTCAACATCAAGATCCCCTTACTGCTACTATCATCGACGTTTCGGGTTCGAGGTAAGGAAATGCACAACACCGTGTACATTCAAAAGTGAATATACGAAGGCGCTCGAACTAATTAATACGCTCAATGCGATGGGATCCAGCGTAACAGCAAATTCCTAACGTCTTTTCGTCACCGATAAAAAAGCAAGCTTACTTTCCTTATCAACACCGGAGCAAATATCTCAGTGTTACCGCCGAAGCAAGGACAGAAGTTGAAGCCACTGGATTTTCAACTCTATGCAGCAAAGAATACGGTGATTCATACATATGGAGAAAAAACAATGGAACTTGATTTAAACCTACGCCGACCATTCAAATGGAGATTTATAGTCGCTAAAGTCAGCAAACCAATCATCGGTGCTGATTTTCTTCAACATCACCAGTTGATCGTCGACATCAAAAATAGAAGAATCATCGACGGGAAAACCAATCTTGCATCTCAGTCTTTTGTCCAAGCAACCAATCTGTCCACAATAAGAAGCATAGATGTTCAACAACCGTATCACGAGATCCTCGGAGAATACCCTGGTATCACAAGAATAACTTCAATGAAATTAACACCGAAGAACGACGTTGAGCATTTTTTTCGAAACCAAGGGACCACCACTTCATTGCCGTGCGCGTCCAATCGCACCACACCTATACGAGCAAGTTCGAAAGGAATTCGAAAACATGATTGAGCAAGGAATATCCCGTCCGAGCAAAAGCCCTTGGTCATCATCACTTCACATTGTACTGAAGAAGAACGGAGAATTACGAGTTTTTGGAGATTACAGAAGACTGAATTCTATTACCACTATTGTGGTTGTCTCGCAGTATTGGGTAGCGGTCAATAGCCCGCTACCCAATACTGCGAGTCAGGGATTTCACTCATCAACTATCGGACAAGACTATATTCTCCACCATCGAACTCAACCGAGCTTACCAACAAATAAAAATACGCGATGAAGACATAGAGGAGACATCGATAATTACCACAATGGGATTATTCGAATTCCCAAGAATGATCTCAGGATTAAAGAACGGAGGTCAAACTTTCCAAAGATTCATACACGAAGTACTTCATGGACTGGATTTCGTTTTCGCATTTATTGATGATCTCCTTGTTGCAAGCCCCAATAAAGAAACGCACAAAACCCATCTACGCACCGTGCTACAGCGATTAGAAGACAATGGAATCACAATCAACCCTTCGAAATACATATTTGGACAGCAAGAAGTTCAATTTCTTGGTTTCACCGTCAGCAAGGAAGGAATCAAACCGCCTGCCGAAAAAGTCAGAGCAATCATCGATTATGCGAAACCTAAAACTATCTAAGAGCTAAGGTGTTTTCTTGGGATGATAAATTTTTACAGAGAACACATACTTAAAGCCGCTGAAATCCAAGCACCACTTCACGCCTACCTTCACAACACGAAGAAAAAAGATAAAACGTCAATCGAATGGAACGATGAAGCCACGAAGGCATTTGAAGATTGTAAAGTTGCGATCCAAAATGCGGCTTTACTCGCTCACCCATCACATGAAGCAACCCTTGTTATCTTCAGCGACGTATCCGATCTCTCAGCAGGAGCCGTTCTACAACAATACAGCAATGTGAAATGCCAACCACTTGACTATTTTTCGAAGAAATTCTCCGATACTCAACGTAACTACAGTACATTCGACCGAGAGCTACTCGCTATTTACATGGCTATCAAGCACTTCAGAAAAACGTTCGAGGGTCGAAACCTGATCGTTTTTACCGATCACAAGCCAATAACATATGTACTTGCAAAGAAACCATCACTATTGGAAACACCACGAAGAGCAAGACAACTTATTTTCATAAGTGAATTCACGACCGACATACGTGTCACATCAGTGGAAAGGACAACGTAGTCGCCGACGCACTTAGTCGCGTACCAATCGACAGTGTAACGTGCCCTACATCAATCGACTATCATAAGATCGTCGCAGCACAAGACAGAGATAGTGACAACATAAAACATCTATCGAAGCAAGGTAACTTGTCCATCAAGCAAGTTACAATGCCAATGACGTATCTACCTATATACTGTGAAGCCTCAACGACAACCATGCGACCATACCTACCATAAGAATGTCGTCGCGAAGTCTTCAATGCACTGCACAACATCAGTCATCCAAGTGTTAGAACAACAAGAAAACTCATCAATGAAAAATTCTTTTGGCCTTCAATGCAAGTGGATGTTAGCAACTGGGTGAAGCAATGCATTCAATGCCAAAAATGCAAAGTACAAAGGCATACATCAAGTAGCCTAGCTACATTTCCACCCATGGAGAGATTCGAACACCTGCACGTTGACATCGTCGGACCATTACCTACTTCACCGCAAGGACATGGTTACCTCATAACAATGATCGACAGAACAACAAGATGGCCAGAAGCAATACCTACCGATGATACTTCAGCCGAATCCGTCGCGAAGATAATTTATGAAAATTGGATTACTCCTTTCGGATCACCTAAAACCATCACAACGGATCAAGGAAGAAATTTCGAAAGCAACCTATTCCTCAAACTTCTTCAAACTATGGGAATACAGAAGACACGTACAACAACATCCCATACTCAGTCAAACGGAATAATCGAAAGATGGCATCGTACATTGAAGACCGCACTCAAAACTCGTTTATCTCAACATAAAAAGTGGATTGATGAACTACCTATAGTGCTTCTCGGACTACGAGCAACACCGCGTGCAGACACTAATCTTAGCGCCGCTCAGCTAACCTACGGCTGCAGCATAAGACTGCCGTGTGACTTCTTCAGTTCAGCAGCGTCAAACAAACAAGAAATGGATTACGATTTCGTTACTCAACTCCGAGAACCAATCAACAAAGCCTTATCGTCGAAATGCACCGAAATGCAATCACACAGAAATAATAAATCAGTATTCATTCACCAAGAAAACATGCAAGCAAGTTTTTGTAAGAAACGACGCAGTGAAAAAGCAATTCAACTACCTACAATGGACCGTATAAAGTATTAGAGAGAAATAGCAAGACTTTTAAACTATAAATACCCCTACCGTGTAGTGGCGGTTAAGAATATCCACTACCCCATATCTTCCCGTGGGTGTCGTAAAAGGCGACAGAGGGACACAGGCAGGAGATGGGTAGCAGCATCTTCCTGATAACAGCAACTGTACGAAAAAAAAAACTGCGGTTGCCAACCCGCTCGCCAAGCGTGGCAACTATGGCAATATACCCCCCATGAATAATTACACAAATAGACGGCCCCCAGTCCCCGGCGGCCCCGCTATTCCTGGCTACGGTGGCGACCATGGTAACGGCGGGGCAGGGCGTGCTAAGAATCTCCGGTGGAGGTTCGGTTGCCACCTACGACGACTCGACCTGGCAACATTTAACTCACGCACTCTGAGGACTGACGAGAAGATCTAGGAGCTGGAAGAAGAGATAGACAAGTTGCGCTGGAATATTATAGGATTATCCGAGGTCCGAAGAGAGGGGGAGGACACGGATATTCTCGAATCCGGCAACTGGTTCTATCACCGGGAGGGCGACCATCTGTCCCAAGGAGGTGTCGGATTTATCGTCCACAAGTCTCTCGTCAACAACGTTGTAAAGATTGGGAGTGTGTCGACGAGGGTCGCGTACCTGATACTCAGAATCACCAAACGGTATTCGCTGAAGGTCATACAGGTTTACGCACCAACCTCGGCACATCCCGATGAGGAGGTGGAGGAAATGTATGAGGATATTTCCAAAGCCATGCATTCCTCCAAAACTCAATACACGGTGTTGATGGGAGACTTCAACGCAAAACTAGGCACAAGAGAAAGCGGTGAGCTGAAGTTAGGAAAATTTGGAGTAGGGCAACGGAACCTAAGGGGCCAGCAGCTGGCCGACTTTATGGAGAAAGAGGGACTCTTTATGATGAACTCTTTCTTCCAGAAGCGGCCCCACAGGAAGTGGACCTGGTCGAGCCCCGACGGTTCGACAAAAAATGAGATTGACTTCATTATGACGACCAGACGCCAACTGTTCAGTGATGTCTCAGTGATCGCAAGGGTGAAAACTGGCAGCGATCACCGAATGGTTAGAGGCACACTGAACCTAAACGTGAAGTTGGAGAGGTCTCGTCTAATGAAGTCAACGCACCGTCCCCCTCGTGCTCTAATCTAGAATCCCGAAAACTTTCAGCTCGAGTTACGTAACCGCTTTCAGTGCCTAGAAGATTGCAATTCAGTGGACGATATGAATGACAAGCTCGTGGAAACTGTCCATGCGGTCGGAGCTAAGTTCTCGCAAGACCCGCCGCAGAAGAACACAAAAACTCTCCGATCACACTCTTAATCTCATGGCTGTTAGACGGGAGATGAGGCTGCAATCGTCAACAGATTTGCCAGCATACAGGCAACTGAACAGACAGATCTCCAAATGCATGCGGCGAGACTTACGCAACTTTAATACTGCTCGTATTAAAGAAGCGATCGAGCGGAATCAGGGCTCCAAAGTCTTTGCCAGAGATCTGTCTGCCAGTAAGAGCCAACTGTCGAAGCTGAAGACTGAGTGTGGCAGCATCGTTTCTGGGACACCTGAGATTTTGAGTGAGATTGAGAGGTTCTATGGGCAGCTGTACACATCATCGTTGGAGCCACACGCAAGTGTGAGTAACGATCCAAGAGCAAGTCTTATCCGACACTATTCCGATGATATCCCGGACGTCAGTCTGAGCGAGATTAGAATGGCTCTCCAGCACCTTAAAAACGGCAGGGCCCCAGGCGAGGATGGAATTACAGCGGAGCTTCTGAAAGCGGGTGGAACACCGGGACTTGAAGTCCTTCAGAAGCTCTTCAATTCCGTCCTCCATGGTGGCACTACTCCAGAGGCGTGGAGCAGAAGTGCGGTGGTCTTGTTCTTTAAGAAAGGCGACAACGCTCTCTTAAAGAACTACAGACCGATTTCCCTTCTGAGACGCGTCTACGTGCTGTTTTCGAGAGTCATTACGAATCGTCTCGCACGCAGACTCGACGACTTCCAGCCTCCCGAACAAGCCGGTTTCCGAAAAGGCTTCAGTACCATATACCACATACATACCCTGCGGCAGATTGTACAGAAGACTGAAGAGTACAATCTGCCACTTTGCCTGGCGTATGTGGACTATGAGAAAGCCTTTGATTCCGTCGAAATTTGGGCGGTGCTACAGTCCCTTCAGCGGTGCCAAGTTGACTGTCGGTATATCGAAGTGCTGAAGTGTTTGTACAGTAGGGCTACGATGGCTATCCGAGTACAGAACCAGAGCTCGAAACCTATCCAACTGCAGAGAGGTGTAAGACAGGGTGACGTTATATCCCCGAAACTCTTCACCGCTGCATTGGAAGACGTTTTCAAGCTACTGGACTGGAAAGGATACGGTACTGACATCAATGGCGAGTACATCACTCACCTTCGATTTGCTGACGATATAGTCCTTATGGCAGAATCGCTGGAGGACTTAAGCATTATGCTCAATGACCTCAATAGTGCCTCCCAACGGATAGGTCTTAAGATGAACATGGACAAAACAAAGATCATGTTCAATGTCCATGTCACACCTATGCCGGTAGTTGTTGGGAGCACTATGCTCGAAGTTGTTGACGAGTACGTTTACCTGGGACAAATAGTCCGACTAGGTAAGTCCAACTTCGACCGAGAGGTCAATCGACGGATTCAACTCGGCTGGGCAGCGTTCGGGAAATTACGACATATATTCTCGTCAGGTATACCTCAATCTCTAAAAACTAGATTGTACAACCAGTGCGTGTTGCCAGTGATGACTTACGGATCTGAGACGTGGTCCTTCACTGCTGGCCGTATGAGGACGCTCAAGGTCGCTCAGCGAGCTATGGAGAGGGCTGTGCTCGGAGTTTCTCTGCGTGATAGACTCAGAAATGAGGATATCCGCAGTAAAACCAGAGTGACCGACATAGCCCAATGGATTAATAAGCTGAAGTGGCAATGGGCCGGCCATATAGCTCGAAGAACCGATAACCGATGGGGAAGAAAGGTTCTTGAGTGGCAGCCTCGTACCGGTAGGCGTAGTATAGGGCGACCCCCCACTAGATGGAGTGACGACCTGGTAAGATATGCAGGAAGTCGATGGATGCAGGTGGCTCAGGACCGTGCTTTGTGGCATTACTTGGGGGAGGCCTATGTTCAGCAGTGGACTTGTGAAGGGCTGTAATGATGATGATGATGACCCCGAAGGAAATCTACGATTATATCGATCGACCGAATAAAGCCTGCCTATATTATTAACGAGGATACTTCAGAGGATTCATCATCATCATCACAACCACCAGCGAGGAAACTTGAAAATTCGTCATCTACATCAACCCAGTTGAAACCTATTTTAAAAACCATGAGATACGGGCGAGTCGTCAAGCCTCCGATATGCTTTCGCTAGAGGGAGAGTGATGTAGCAGCCAGACTAATCAACCCTAAACGGGAATAAATAATATATACTCTGCTGCTACCATAACGCGGAAGGCGAAGATAAAAAACATTTATTTCTTAACTATCCCCGGCTACTGAGATACTGCGGACTGCATATAGATGATTTGACGTTCTTATAAAGAAACAAGAAGCAGCCGCAAATATCATTCAGCGCCACATTTTCTTCAGACACCGTTATCGTCACGTATCCGTCGACCAATTGTGAGCCGTTTCTTCAACGCCGCAGCTCGCTTCTTCTTGCTGTTCCGGAGCTGTGTTCCACGCCGCCGCTGCTCACCAACTACGCGCGCGCACTTTTTTTTTTTACTTTTGCGCCCGAAGCAAATATGGGCAACCCTCCGGAAAGCGGGGGAGGGACGTTGGGAATGCTCATAGCATACCATGCAGCCGGCTGCGTGGTTTTGTGGTGACTTTTACCCAATAAACCCAACCTTTTAGGAACTGGTATAACGATCTAACTAGAGATCTCTAAGCCGTATACGAACGCGACCCTCCTTGAACCGATCTGCATGACTTTTATAGCCCGGTCCAGCGACGTAGCTTCGTGAACATAACACGAGTCTCACGCCGGGAAACGAAACGTACATAATAGTTGTATATTTTGATTAATTTTCATTGGTCATTATGTAAGAATTATAATTGGCTAGGGAAAATAAAAATTGTTACCATTGGTAAACCAACACCGCAGCTAGCCATATAAATATAGGCAAGGTTAACGAAAATTTATTCCATTCCATTCCATATTCATATTCCAATCGGTTTTACATAAACAGTAGTTTCATTTTTCCACCTTAAAACCTCTCGGAGTCTGTTAATAGTGGACCGTTCATCTCCACTACTACAAAGTAAAAGAAATAAGCGACAAGCCTAATGGTAGGGTGCGGACCGCGATCTTAATAGGTAGTGGGATCTATGCTGCCATTTGAATACTGTGGTGAACCACTCCTAACACAAGCATTTTAAGTTTACAAGAAATGGGCTGGTGAAAGGGAATATTATTAATGATAATAACATCGCTAGTAACAATAAAAAAACACGGGGTTACTCCTATTGTAGAAAGGATTTACTTTAATCGTTACGCTTAACAACATTTACTAACTAATATATTATTTTACATTGTTTTCTGATGATACTTCATTAATTTTCAAATTAAAACGACAGTTATTAAATTACGACGAAGTAAATAATGCTATAGCTAAGTTAGTCAATTGGTTTAATGTTAATAATTTGCATTTGAATGGAACTGAAACTAAATGTATGAAATTCTTAACTCCTAATGTTAAACATGTCATTACTAATGTAATTTTAAATGGGGAGGAACTGAGTCTTGTTGATACCACCATTTTTCTTGGAATCACACTGGACGCAAAGCTTCGATGGCTCCCCCATATATCAAAACTAGCTAGCAGACTTAGTTCTGCAGCATATGCTGTAAAAAAGATTAGAACTCTTACCAGTGTTGAAACAGCTAGAATAGTTTACTTTAGTTATTTACATAGAATTATGTCGTATGGTATTCGACTGACACTGAAATTATATTTATTTTACAGAAGAGGGCCATTAGAGCAATATATAATTTAAAACCAAAAGAGTCACTGAGACAAAAATTTAAGGAAATTAATATATTAACTCTGGCCTCTCAATACATTTATGAAAATGTAATGTACGTACACAAAAATAAAAGTAGTTTTGCGAAAATAAGTGATATTCATTCTGTAAATACTAGGAGCAGACACAAGCTGGTAGTATCAGTTACTCGACTCCACCGAGTCAGTAATTCATTCTTGGGGCGATGTATACGCTTTTACAACAAAATCCCAGAAAATATACAAAATTTGTCATACACGAAGTTCAAAAATGTTATTAAACTAAGTTTGTATAAAAAGGGTTATTATAATATTAAGGAATTTATAGATGATAATAACCCCTGGGAAGGGTGATCGCTACCAAGCTATTTCTAATTTGTATTGTGATTGTAAACATGATTGTAAGCTATTATTAAAAAAAATAGTCCCGCTGGGTTTCTTGCTGGTTCTTCCCAGGACAGAGGTTTTTTTTGCGAACCGGTGGTAAATTAAAAAAGTGACTTTCAATAAGTATTTTTATAATCTACATTGAATAAAAAAAGTTTGTATTTCTATTTCTATTTCAATCACAGTACAAGACGTCTGGAGCCTTTAATGCTGTTGCTTATTGCTAATCTATCGCTTAATAAATAAAATTACAACATCGTAATGATTAATTTTGAGGTTTGGTTTGGTTTCCCGCAAGGAAAAAGTGCTTGTATGACCCACATGTTTAGTAGTGGTAGAGCTTCGCTGCTGCTATATTATGATTGTAGCACGGCCACGTCAGCTCGAACGGGGTAGGACCACATTCTCATAGAATACCAGCATAAAATAGCAGCTTAATGCTTTTAAGAAGTGTAGTGCTCAGGGAACCGTAACTGAAACCGGACCCCTTATGTGGTAACTTTGTTGTACGTCCTTGTGTCCGTCCGTCAAGGTATTAAGTTAATATTAATATCAAATACTAACTTATAGGATACAGTACTACAGTATATATATATATATATATATATATATATATATATATATATATATATATATATATATATATATATATATATATATATATACATAAACTTTCTTATCAAAATTAATAGTTGTTATGTATGTAAGAATCTCAAAATATTATTAAAATAAAAAATCTAGTTACTAGGCGATCCGCTCGTGTTCAATTTTTCTTTTTCGTACGTCGTCTTCGTATAATCATTGGGTAGTCACTATTTGTATTGGTTGGTACCGAACTGATAATGTTAAGGGATCTTCATGCAAAGTACTTACGAGTAATATTTGTAAAAGGCCGGCAACGCATCTAAAATTCTTCTGGTGCAATGTTAAAAATCCATCCCCAAAACTACTTCCTCTTTATGATAAAACCGCTGTAGTCCAGCTGGAAATAAACCTCTCCCCTTGTAGGCATTGCCTTAATAGACACGCTTGGCTGGCGGATTGACTTAACTATACCAATCTTGCAATGTTAGGGTGCATAACCACTCCCCCCCGAACGGGTTCCCGCCTTGTCGTGGCGGGGGGGCTTAGTAGCCGTGGCTTGGTCTCCCACGGTGAACAAGGAGGAACCCACGTGGCTGGCCCGAGGTGAAGGGCCGGCCTGAGGTGGCCACTCCGAGTGGGCTTGGGGAGCCCACTTCGGATGTGTGCTGGTGGACTGCAGCGAGTGGGAACTCGCGCACCCTCTACCGCTGCAGCTGAGGTGGAGTCGCGGAGGAAGAGGAGTGTTGGTATGGCGATGCGCCACTCGCCCTATCCTTCGCGACTCAAACGGGGCCGCACCGTTGATGCGGTGGTGGTGGGGCTGCGGGGGGAGAGGATTGTCGGTATTGCGAGGCGCCGCTCTCCCTACCCTCCGCAGCCGAATCTTGGTTGGCGGCGGAGCCATAGACCAGATCCGCCGCTGGGGTCGGGAAGGCTAGTACTTCTAAGTGCTCGTTTTTCCTGGCCCCATGGCCTTTGTGCATCGGACGCGGGGGCTTCTGTTGCACAGACGTAATTGGAGGCCGTGGAGGAAGGCGCGCCATGTGTTCTGGTGCGCCTTACCTGGGAAGGAGAACGGGGAGGAATTTTCCTCTCCCGAGGAGGTGCTGCCATGGGGCGGCAGACGGTAGTAGGGCCACGGATGTGTGCGAAAGCGTTCCCGTAGCCCTGCCAATAAGCGACAAAGGTGGAACACCATGGGGTTTTAGTCGGTGCGAGTCCGACATAACCCGTCCTTGCCCCCGCGAGGCGGGTATGCGTAGGCATTTCCCCATGTAAAAAAAAAAGGATGCATAACCACTGTGTGGGTTAGTTGTCAAGCACAGGCTTACAATAGTGAAAATGCTTAGAATATTCCTTAGTGAAATTACGATTTTTTTCTTTCTTAGTGTTATATTTATTTTTGATACTGGGCCAAAACAACCCCACTTTTGTGGTGTGTCGTATCTTATGAAATGTTTTGTAAAAATATATTCCAATCTCAAAATAAATAAGTATTTACAATAGAGTACGTACTATATTAATACAAAAACCCGTATTTAGGAAAGAAAGTAACCAATTATTTATATGTAGAATGGGCTCACCACAAATTATTAAATATCACCGTAAAATAGCAGCTTAATACTGCTGTGTGATGATGTGCTGTATACTGTATTGTGAGTGGATGGATCTAGAAAACCTTTTTTACTGGAAACGAGGCATTCCATCTTAGTCCTCAAGGGTGTCAACGTATCTGCATTTTAATTCTTAATCGAGACTTTTAATATGTATTATTTATAATATCTATATTATATAAAAAGTTTCTGTTTCTCTTTCTATTGAATGTCCACACGATACTTTTCTACTTAAATACTCTTGTACAGTTGTAAAAAAATTATAATTGTCAATAAAGCTTTATTCAAAGTTTCGTTGAAATTCAAAATTAATTTTTTATACCTACGAGTATATTGACTGTACAATGTATACTGTTGGAGATTAATGGAGACTTTTTTACAAAAATTATTTTATTATTAAACTACAAATTTATTAATATAATTCTGAAAACAATAAACAAAACCCGGTCTTAATATGTTAATTTTTCCGAGAGTTATTGTGGCCACCTATTTATACGTGGTAAAGCCATGCTGCAGCTATATTTATTTTAATATAAAAGTTATGGGACGAATGTGTCGGTTTCACTAGGGAAGGACCACGCTATCACAGAAAACCAGCGTAAAATAGCAGCTTAACTTTCCTACGTTTCGTATGGTGCGTGTAGAGATCCGGATTTCTTGATGATTTTTACTGAAAAGAGGCATTCTGTCTAAATACTCACGGCTGACAACGCATCTAAATTTTATTTCTCAAACGAATACAGATGTAGGTGTCTATGCGACACAGCAACCACTTACCATCAGGTGGACTATGTGCTCGCTTGTCACCCTAATTCTCTATTATTGTTTAAAAAAACCTCGTAAAAATTCCCGAAATTTTTTTTCAAACAGTTTGCTTAAAGTAGCAAAATTAAATTGACTTAGGTGTACAATATATGAGATAGATTGATTATAGGGTTTTCTTGAAATAAATCCACTCATATTATCATATTAGTGCAAATTAGTTGTTATGGAGTTGGTTGAAGAGCAAAAAAATTCTTGACTTTGACGTATTCAGATTAATGCACAACCTAAACCGCTTCGCCTTAGAGGTGTGCAATATTTCGTAGAAAAAACATATATACATTACAAAAAGATATGGAATCCGAATGAAGTACACTTATAACCTCCTCGATGTCGACCTCGATCCTCTCAACTTGGGATTTAACGGAATATCGTCCCGACCAAATTCGGTCGCGGCGATATTCCGTTAAATCCCAAGTGACCGAATTCAGTCGCACCCACCCAGAGCACTTTAACCCATAAATACATATGGTTAGAGTGAACTTTTTTGTGAAGAAATTTCCTATTATAGGCTCAATATGAAATAATATATCCTTTAGTGCAATAAAAAGTTAGTTAGTTTATGGATATTTATTTATAATCTAAGTTCATTTCGTACTCCATTTTCGTGTGGATGTTATTTTGTTTTGTTGTTTTGATTTTATTATAATATGGTTATAAAAGTTTTTGTGTGAATATAATTTATCTTTTTACTTAAATAATTTAGAGTAATATATAGAAATTACTGTGATTTTTACGCTGCCGATATACGCTTGGAACGTATTTTTTTTGTTTTCAAAACACAATAAAATCTTTACGTAATGCAATAAAACCTGACTTTTGTTTCGACCAAAGTATAGAAAATTTTCTATAAATTTTTTTGGAGCCAAAATTCTTCATAGAAAAGTAGTCTCTGATTATAATTTTAATGGTTTAAAGTGCTGTGAGTGGGTGCGGTTGCATGCGACCCCTCGGGAATGGATGGACACATGCGTTTTCATGGGATTTTATGGGCATTGAAGGGCTATGGGCCACAATATTTAATAACCATCAGGTGTACTGTGGGCTCGATTGTCACTCTCATTCTATAAAAAAATCCATAAGAGTATATTTGTGAAAAATATATAGAATTCAAGAGTACTTGCACCAATTTGAGAAATAAAATTAAAAAAAAACATCATCTAATTTTCAACACACAAATTTTAACACTATAAACCTAGGGTTTGTTTTGGTTCTGATTCTTTTATTTGAAAAATCTTAACATACGAATGTATTTATTTTACTTACAGTGTACTTTCAATAAGTTTTGAGTCAGACCGTAAAATAAGGGTTATTAAAACTGTGACAATTTCAGATTTCTATGACTTGTGGTTAAGGCAGTGCATTGATGCGTCATCATTAGCATTTCGTCGTACTGACCAATTTGATCTGAAATATCTCCTCTTTGTTTAATCAAATATAAAATTAATTTAGCTGGTACATTTGAGTTTTGAAAACAGTCATTCATTTGTTTTTTCCTATTTTTTTCTTTGACATCGCTATTTACCGTATAATGGAAAACATATCGAAATATCGATAAATTAACTAGTACGAGTACTACTGTGGCACCAGTGCTGCAGAAACAGCTCGAATGATTAATGATGTGTACGGCGCTGGTGTCGCAAAAGAAAACACGGTACCTTTTTGGTTTCAACGTTTTCATTCTGGAAATTTCGAACTTCAGAACCAACCCCGTGGACGGCCGGAGACCAAAGTATAAAATGAAGAATTAAAACCTATTGTGGAAGCGGATCCATCACAAAGCACTTCAGAGATAGCTGCAGGCTTTGGGGTAAGTGATAAAACTGTATTAATCCACTTGAAGCAAATCGGGAAAGTAAAAAAAAACTTGAAAGATAGGTACCTCATGAATTGAGTGAATCGAACCTGCAAACAAGCGTCGAGTGCTATGTTACTTTGCTCAACCGACACAAAAATAAAAGGATTTTTCATTGAATCATTACTTGTGATGAAAAATGGATACTATACGATAATCGGAAACGCTCGTCACAATGGCTGAACCCCGGAGACCCAGCCAAATCCTGCCCTGAACGAAAATTGATTCATAAATAGTTACTTGTGACCATGGTTGCTGTAAAGCATCCGAAACGTCGGGAATTAAAAATTAAGTTAAATCAGTTAAATAAACGCGATAGAATCCGTAAATTTAGTTTTATGTTACTTGTGAGTGTTTGGTGGACTAGCGCCGGCACCGTTTACTATAGATTTCCAAAATCTGGCCAAACGGTTACGGCAGATATCTATTGTCAGCAACTGCAAACCACTTAGTAGGAACTAGCTGCTAAACAACGGAAATCGCTCTAGGCCACTGCTACTTCACGACAACTCAACACACACACTGCACAACAAACAACCACTAAGTTCGATGAGCTATAATTGGAACGTCTGCGGCATCCACCGTACTCTCCGAACCTTGCTCCAACATATTACCATTTTTTTCCAGAATTGTTTGTTTTCCAGAATTGAAATGTTAAAAAACATATAGCTGATGTGAAGCATCAACGTTCCGGGAAGTCTGCAGTTTGTGATCATATACTAGATGGCCCCAACCATTACATCAGATTTGATAGACCACAAATCCTCGCAAAAGAACACCGATTCCTACCAAGGATGATACGTGAGGCTATTGAAATTAAAAAACATCCTAATTTTAAGAGAGAAGGAGGCTGGGTACTAGTAAAACAAACAAAAATAGGCGGAGACAGGGTGTCGACGGTTTATGGGTGCGCTTTTCGCAAAAGAGAGAGTAAAATGTTAAGTATATTGTTTATTGAAGAGAGTACTAGAACTAGAATACTTGTGAATAGCATAAAGGTATAGTAATTAAACGTGAAAGTGGTGTGTTAAGGAGGTAATTAAAATGTAACCGATCCAAATCTTAATTTATTCTTTTATTTCAATGGCTTTCTGCTAATAATTCAGAAGTGGGTTAAACAAGCTTGCCCTCAGGTATGTTCTATTGTTTTCAATTTAATAAGTTAACTGAGTGATATCTATAATTTACATTTAAATAAAGTCATACATCAGTTTCCGTCGAATATGAGAAAATAAATGGGTTTTTAAATTGTCTCTGTTAGTATTAGTTATTTTTTTTAAATATCAATACATCCTATTGTACATGTTTGTTATATACATGATAATAATGATGATGAAGTAATTAAGCACTTCTAATGTGTTCGGATATGTGAAAAGCTCCATGAACTTTAATTACATAGGTGTTTTACATAATATGCACTATTGTCATGAATTATCTGGGGTATCTATATAGTTTTCTCAGCATTGGGTTCTATAAATATATATTATTATTGTTACATAATTTGTAATGATAATCTAAAACACAATGTACCTACTAACTGCATTAAAACTTGATGAGAATCTGTTAAATCATAGTTATTCAACAAACCCTACAAACAAAACCATATAAATGATGCCTTTATTCAGAACATATTTTTATATTGACCCATTTTGTTACATCATCATCATCATCATCATTACAGCCTTTCACAAGTCCACTGCTGAACATAGGCCTCCCCCAAGTAATGCCACAAAGCACGGTCCTGAGCCACCTGCATCCATCGACTTCCTGCATGTCTTACCAGGTCGTCACTCCATCTAGTGGGGGGTCGCCCTACACTACGCCTACCGGTACGAGGCTGCCACTCGAGAACCTTTCTTCCCCATCGGTTATCGGCTCTTCGAGCTATATGGCCGGCCCATTGCCACTTCAGCTTACTAATCCGTTGGGCTATGTCGGTCACTCTGGTTTTACTGCGGATATCCTCATTTCTGAGTCTATCACGCAGAGAAACTCCGAGCATAGCCCTCTCCATAGCTCGCTGAGCGACCTTAAGCGTCCTCATACGGCCAGCAGTGAAGGACCACGTCTCAGATCCATAAGTCATCACTGGCAACACGCACTGGTTGTACAATCTAGTTTTTAGAGATTGAGGTATACCTGACGAAAAGATATGTCGTAATTTCCCGAACGCTGCCCAGCCGAGTTGAATCCGTCGATTGACCTCTCGGTCGAAGTTGGACTTACCTAGTCGGACTATTTGTCCCAGGTAAACGTACTCGTCAACAACTTCGAGCATAGTGCTCCCAACAACTACCGGCATAGGTGTGACATGGACATTGAACATGATCTTTGTTTTGTCCATGTTCATCTTAAGACCTATCCGTTGGGAGGCACTATTGAGGTCATTGAGCATAGTGCTTAAGTCCTCCAGCGATTCTGCCATAAGGACTATATCGTCGGCAAATCGAAGGTGAGTGATGTACTCGCCATTGATGTCAATACCGTATCATTTCCAGTCCAGTAGCTTGAAAACGTCTTCCAATGCAGCGGTGAAGAGTTTCGGGGATATAACGTCACCCTGTCTTACACCTCTCTGCAGTTGGATAGGTTTCGAGCTCTGGTTCTGTACTCGGATAGCCATCGTAGCCCTACTGTACAAACACTTCAGCACTTCGATATACCGACAGTCAACTTGGCACCGCTGAAGGGACTGTAGCACCGCCCAAATTTCGACGGAATCAAAGGCTTTCTCATAGTCCACATACGCCAGGCAAAGTGGCAGATTGTACTCTTCAGTCTTCTGTACAATCTGCCGCAGGGTATGTATGTGGTCTATGGTACTGAAGCCTTTTCGGAAACCGGCTTGTTCGGGAGGCTGGAAGTCGTCAAGTCTGCGTGCGAGACGATTCGTAATGACTCTCGAAAACAGCACGTAGACGCGGCTCAGAAGGGAAATCGGTCTGTAGTTCTTTAAGAGAGCGTTGTCGCCTTTCTTAAAGAACAAGACCACCGCACTTCTGCTCCACGCCTCTGGAGTAGTGCCACCATGGAGGACGGAATTGAAGAGCTTCTGAAGGACTACAAGTACCGGTGTTCCACCCGCTTTCAGAAGCTCCGCTGTAATTCCATCCTCGCCTGGGGCCCTGCCGTTTTTAAGGTGCTGGAGAGCCATTCTAATCTCGCTTAGACTGACGTCCGGGATATCATCGGAATAGTGTCGGATAAGACTTGCTCTTGGATCGTTACTCACACTTGCGTGTGGCTCCAACGATGATGTGTACAGCTGCCCATAGAACCTCTCAATCTCACTCAAAATCTCAGATGTCCCGGAAACGATGTTGCCACACTCAGTCTTCAGCTTTGACAGTTGGCTCTTTCTGGCAGACAGATCTCTGGCAAAGACTTTGGAGCCCTGGTTCCGCTCGATCGCTTCTTTAATACGAGAAGTATTAAAGTTGCGTAAGTCTCGCCGCATGCATTTGGAGATCTGTCTGTTCAGTTGCCTGTATGCTGTCAAATCTGTTGACGATTGCAGCCTCATCTCCCGTCTAACAGCCATGAGATTAAGAGTGTGATCGGAGAGTTTTTGTGTTCTTCTGCGGCGGGTCTTGCAGAACTTAGCTCCGACCGCATGGACAGTTTCCACGAGCTTGTCGTTCATATCGTCCACTGCATTGCAATCTTCTAGGCACTGGAAGCGGTTACGTAACTCGAGCTGAAAGTTTTCGGGATTCTGGATTAGAGCACGAGGGGGACGGAGCGTTGACTTCATTAGACGAGACCTCTCCAACTTAACGTTTAGGTTCAGTGTGCCTCTAACCATTCGGTGATCGCTGCCAGTTTTCACCCTTGCGATCACTGAGACATCACTGAACAGTTGGCGTCTGGTCGTCATAATGAAGTCAATCTCATTTTTTGTCGAACCGTCGGGGCTCGACCAGGTCCACTTCCTGTGGGGCCGCTTCTGGAAGAAAGAGTTCATCATAAAGAGTCCCTCTTTCTCCATAAAGTCGGCCAGCTGCTGGCCCCTTCGGTTCCGTTGCCCTACTCCAAATTTCCCTACCTTCAGCTCACCGCTTTCTCTTGTGCCTAGTTTTGCGTTGAAGTCTCCCATCAACACCGTATAGTGAGTTTTGGAGGAATGTATGGCTCTGGAAATATCCTCATACATTTCCTCCACCTCCTCATCGGGGTGTGCCGAGGTTGGTGCGTAAACCTGAATGACCTTCAGCGAATACCGTTTGGTGATTCTGAGTATCAGGTACGCGACCCTCGTCGACACACTCCCAATCTTTACAACGTTGTTGACGAGAGACTTGTGGACGATAAATCCGACACCTCCTTGGGACAGATGGTCGCCCTCCCGGTGATAGAACAAGTTGCCGGACTCGAGGATCGCCGTGTCCTCCCCCTCTCTTCGGACCTCGGATAATCCAATAATATGCCAGCGCAACTTGTCTACCTCTTCTTCCAGCTCCAGTATCTTCTCGTCAGTCCTCAGGGTGCGTGCGTTATATGTTGCCAGGTCGAGTCGTCGTAGGTGGCAACCGAACCTCCACCGGAGATTCTTAGCACCCCCTGCCCCGCCGTTACCATGGTCGCCACCGTAGCCAGGAATAGCGGGGCCGCCGGGGACTGGGGGCCGTCTTTTTGTGTATTTGTTCATTGGGGGGTATTTGCCGTAGTTGCCACGCTTGGCGAGCGGGTTGGCAACCGCAGTTTTTTATTACGTCACAGTTGTCATCAGGAAGATGCTGCTGCCCATCTCCTGCCTGTCTCCCTCCCATTTTGTTACATAAAACATACATAACACCTACCTATATACTGATATCATGGCATATCAAAGTTACCAAGAAAACAGAATATTTGTAATTGTTTAGAATGTAATGGGTAGTAAATAATACCTTTGATGACACATTAACTTCCAAAATTATGTAGAAATCTACTCATAAGCCATGACAACAACAAAAACAATTCATTATCAATCATCTTTTATTTGTTTCAATTTTACAGTTGTTTTTTTAATAATTTTGTGATCAGTATGCGAGGCATATCTGTAGTTAGTGGTGGATTCATTGCTTTAGCAATGCTATTTATTTCTTTATTAAGTGTTATGAAAACCGTATTGTTTTGTTTAACTTGACTTGTAATATAAAGCCATATTTTATATAATTTATGAGAAATGGGAACTGAATTATAATATATATAAGACTTTCCATTTTATGAAAAGCTCTTACTAATTCTTGAATTCATTTTCCCACTCCCTTCCTATCTATATCATTTTATCCTCTGACCTTAAAATACTACAGAATTGTTATCCTTTGACCAGACTTTAAAATAACACAGATCCTTGCATATTGTTGATTCATTATGTCAGACTCAGACCAGAGTGCGTCCGGCACCTAGTGATATGGTAGAAAGGAGAAAAAAAATTAATAAAAGCATAGTTTCAACTGCAAGTAAAGGTCAGCGAAATCAATCACAAGAATTTCATGAACGATTTAGGTCCAGGAGCAGGTCACCAAATCGTCGATCGACAGGTAACAGTCGGAACAGTTCATGTGGCATATACAGTAGGAACAAATGCCAAAATAAAGTCGTTCACATGTAAAGCGCTCGCGTAGTTTCCAAAGGAATCGCAACAAATCTGCACACTCTTCAATTATTAGTACTAATAGTACATGGAGTAGCTCAAGTGTGGCGTTGTCAAAGGTGTTTAGTAGCTACGAGTCCCCTTCGTCAAATGACTCTCAGACAAGGGTAAGACGCCATGGAAATAAGCGCCGCACCTATCATGCTTACCGAAGACAAAGCAAGACAGGCAGTTAAGTAATGGAGCGTTTTATCGATGCAATTAGCAATCATGGTCAAAATTCATTTGTCCAATTCATTCGATCCTAGTCGAAAAACTCAATTGACAAAATCTTGGCTTAAAAAAAAAGTGAATTAAACTGCAGCTATATACAGATGGAGTGACAAGCAGACTATTTTTCATGCCCTACCAAAACTATCTGGCTTGGCACAACATCGGTACGAAGGGTTATCCTCAATTAATCTGTCATGGAAGCAATGGCAGAAACAGCTGTTGCAAAGTTTTCCAGATGACGTAATTATGCTGACATGTTTAATGGAAATGCTTTCACGAAAAGTCTCAGGGAAGAATCACTGGAGGAGTATTTTTATGACAAAGCTAAATTAGTTAGCCATTGCAAAATAAAGGGAAAAGCGGCAGTTGGCTGTATAATACATGGTGGCATTTATGATCATAATATTAATCTTAATGCCCATTGGCCCAGGTGCAAATTTTAAAAGTCCAGACAAACCCCTTAAATATTTGCGCAGTATTTCGATTAAAAACCTCAGCAGGGACTATTAAATTATTATTTCTATAAAAAGAACTGAAAGCAGTAAAGATACTAGACTATCTGATGCAACAGCTATGTCATACACTTGCTATAATTGCTCTGAGCTAGGATACATTGCACCTAAGTGCCAAAAAAACCTCAAAAATGCTTAAAATGTAATCGTTTAGGACATAAGACTGAATACTGCAAACGTCATTTCAACATAGAGAACAAGAGATTAACTGTAAATGGAGAGGGTAATGTAATTAGTGTGAAATGCATTACAGCACAGGGTGAACCGCGAGTTAACATATATCATAAAATCGTTAAAGTAAACAATACACCAATAACAACATTTGAAGATTTTGAAAATCGGTGTACAATCACTAAAAACAGTATAGCTAACAAACTGAATTTACTTATAAATAGTGATTCTTTGCCCCTTATAAGGCGATTTGCTTTTGGTACTTTAACACCTATAGGAAAAAAAAATATTTGTATAGACTTTGTCGAAGCAAATGTCTAAGCTTTTGCCAGATGAGTTTTGAACACCGATATGTTACTGGGACAAAATTTCGCAGAGATGTCTGATGTCGTTGTCTTTAAGACTAATTCAAGTTTAATACTTTATTCAGATAGGGCAGAGGCGGATAAAAGAAAACTATTTATTCTGGAAGACATTACTGTTAGGGGTATGTATATAATGAAAGTGTGTGGCGATATAAGACACAGAGGGTACATATATTTACCTGGTAATACCTCCAAGGATGAGAAGAAATTATGACTTTACCAGGGGTGTATTACAGGAAGGAAAATCTGGGTTACATTCCGTCGTCATTCGTCATATGTCTCGCAAATAAAGATACTGCACGGGCAGCCCGATACATTACCTACAAAGCCAATAGTCGAATTTCAGAGAAATGAACTCAATCGACGGTATAAAAACCTGAGGTGATGATATGATAACTATCGATATGTTAAACATTGGCACTGACTTAACGCAGATGCAAGAACATGAACAGGTGACTGATAAACGAATTTCGAGACTGCTTTGCATTAAACTTACATAAATTAGGAACAAGGGATATAACTGAAATGCACATACAATTACATGACAACACACCAGTATCATACAAACCCTACAGATTATCTTATAGTGAAAGATTAGTTGAACGCAACATAGTTAATGAATTGATGGACGCCAAAATAATTCGTGAATCCAACTCATCATATGCAAGCCCAATAGTACTCGTTCAGAAAAAAAAATGGAGAACACCATTTGTGCGTCGACTATCGAGCTCTCAATAAAAAGACCGTAAAAGATTCATACCCGATGCCAGTTATTGATGATCAATTAGACCGTCGTAGCGGTAAAGTGTATTTTACAATTCTCGATTTTAAGTCAGGTTACTACCAAATACGGATGGCCGAGGGGTCTAGGCACTTAACTACAGTTGTAACTCAAACAGAGGGACTACCTTCACATCGACAATATTTAAAAATTACGTGAAGTCCATTGGGGCAAGACACGTTCTAAACGCGGTTGCTACACCTCGTGCCAATGGACAGATTAAACGGTACAATCGTACTATACTGGAATCACTAGCAACGTCAAATTATGGTTTAGATGAACGGGACTGGGATACTCACATTAACAAAGTTCAATGGAGTTTAAACAATACCCGCAACAAGAGTACTGGTGCTACTCCGTCCGAGGTAGTTTTCGGGTGGAACACTAAAAACCCAAATGAAGGACCTATTTATTCTAAATGCCGTTCAGGACGCGTATCCAAACACTCATTATAATCTGTCAGAAAATGATTTAAATAAAACTAGAGACAGAGTTCGTAGCCTAGTTGTGGGCAAAACAAAAATCAGCATGCCATAAAAAAGTATTACGATGGAAAAAAAAGCATCAACTTAATTCTTTTCCTTGGGTGATCTTGTAATGATTCCAAACTATCATATCCCTGCCAATGGTAAAAGTAAAAAGTTACACCCAAAATTCAGAGGACCTTTCAGAATTAATGCCATTTTGACAATGATCGGTATGAGGTTGTAAGCATAGGTGGGCATTCAAAACTTAAATATAAAAGCGTTTATGCCCCTGACGCATTGAAGAAATTGATCACTTTTACAGTTGATAGCAGTGATCATGGTGCTACAATAAATTCAAGCTACTCTAGCGATGACAGTATTTAATCCGACAACAATTGGACCTACGATTGATCCCTTATTCTACATATCCAATTGATTATCAGATAATCCCTTCATATCCCGATCCAAGCTACAATTATTTCAGGTGATCAAGATTAGTTATGCACTTTGTCAACTGCAAAGAGTCACACCGATTTCGTTTGGAATAAACTAGTTGTAAGTACTAAACATTTAGATTATTTAACAACAACATAAACACTCACGCCTGTCACCCAGAGGGGTAGGCAGAGACTACAGACTTCCATTTAGCACGATCCTGACATACCTTTCTCGCCTCTTCCCCATCCATATACCTACGCATACATGCTTTAGATTATTTCTTAAGATAATAATAGAAAATCTGTTATCAAATTATTTATTTGTGACTAAGTACGCCTTAATATCTACTAAATTGTGTGTAATTACAGCCATGTATCAATGTGAAATATACTACTTAATGTGGTGATCACATCATCAATATGAAATATGCTGCCATATTGCAGTGCTCGCTCAATGTATCAATGTGAAATATACTACTTAATGTGGTGATCACATCATCTATGTGAAATATGCTACTCAATGTGGTGATCACATCATCTATGTGAAATATGCTGCCACACTACAGTGCTCACTCAATTTATCAATGTGAAATATGCTACTTAATGTGGTGATCACATCATCAATGTGAAATATGCTGCCATACTGCAGTGCTCACTCAATTTATCAATGTGAAATATACTACTTAATGTGGTGATCACATCATCAATGTGAAATATGCTGCCATATTGCAGTGCTCACTCAATGTATCAATGTGAAATATACTACTTAATGTGGTGATCACATCATCTATGTGAAATATGCTACTCAATGTGGTGATCACATCATCTATGTGAAATATGCTGCCATACTGCAGTGCTCACTCAATTTATCAATGTGAAATATACTACTTAATGTGGTGATCACATCATCAATGTGAAATATGCTGCCATATTGCAGTGCTCACTCAATGTATCAATGTGAAATATACTACTTAATGTGGTGATCACATCATCTATGTGAAATATGGTACTCAATGTGGTGATCACATTATCTAGGTGAAATATACAGCCATACTACAGTGCTCACTCAATTTATCAATGTGAAATATACTACTTAATGTGGTGATCTCATCATCTATATGAAATATGCTACTCAACGTGGTGATCACGTCATCTATGTGAAATATGCTGCCATACTGCAGTGCTAACTCAATTTATCAATGTGAAATATACTACATAATGTGGTGATCACATCTATGTGAAATATGCTACTCAATGTGGTGATCACATCTATGTGAAATATGAAGCCATACTGCAGTGCTCACTAAATTTATCAATGTGAAATACATTTATTTATTATTTATTTTATTCTTTATTGCATCCTTAACAAAAGAATACAAAGTGCGGACTTAATGCCTTGAGGCATTCTCTACCAGTCAACCCATAATATACTACAGTGCTCACTCAATTTATCAATGTGAAATATACTACTTAATGTGGTGATCACATCATCTATGTGAAATATGCAGCCATACTGCAGTGCTTACTCAATTTATCAATGTGAAATATACTACTTAATGTGGTGATCACGTCATCTATGTGAAATATGCTACCCAATGTGGTGATCACACTATCTAGGTGAAATATGCTGCTACTCTGCAGTGCTCACTCTATATGTGCAATAAACTAACTAATTTAGTGATCACATTATGTGCCTATGTAAAATATGCTGTTATAACGCTGCAATTACTACGCTATTTATAAAGTTTATGATACCTTGGCTAGCTGCCTACCTCACTTAATAAAAATGGAAAGGACCAGGACTTTTCAATGACTACACCCGATTACATTACTATAAGTACTTTAAATTAACATTTTTTTTTGTGCGTGCTTACAGGAACACAGTGACACAGTGATCCGTGAGACAGCCAGAGACACAGTAACCAGTCAAAAGACCAGCAATGTGGAAAACTGGCCCTAAAATGTATAACTAGGGAATAATTGTAATTGTTAAAATTATGCGAATAACAGATAAGGATAGTTACTAGATACTAGACTAGATAGATAGTTATCAAGATGTGATACTCTAATCAGTTTTAAATTAAAAATGTATATTGAGATGATTAACATCGATTGGTAATACTTAATTACATTTGAGCATTATATTATATAAGAATTAACCTACTTATATGATTTTTGTTGAGGAATAACTATTTCTCAGATTGTAAACAATTGCATAGGGATTAGTGTTGCAAGTTAATCGAATGGCCGGATCGAAATAGAGACATTTCGTTAACAGGACGGCCGTCTGTTAGCAATACTATCGTTTTTATATTACATTATTAAAATTTGTCTTTGTTTCCGGATGATTCTATAATAAGAATCTACTTTTTTCATGTTTAAAATGTGTCCGTTTTAATATTTGCGGAAATGGTCAATATGCGAACATTAATATGGCAACATTGCTTAGTAATAGAGATTATGAAGGGAATAGACATTTCCGCGTGGGTTAACAAAAGAGGGGATACAAGACTGGGTATGGCTCCGATAGTCCGATAGAAGTAACAGTTTTTTCGGTAGTTAATGGCGGAGACAGGGTGTCGACGGTTTATGGGTGCGCTTTTCGCAAAAGAGAGAGTAAAATGTTAAGTATATTTTTTATTGAAGAGAGTACTAGAACTAGAATACTTGTGAATAGCATAAAGGTATAGTAATTAAACGTGAAAGTAATGTGTTAAGGAGGTAATTAAAATGTAACCGATCCAAATCTTAATTTATTCTTTTATTTCAATGGCTTTCTGCTAATATTAGTTTTAATAAAAAAAACCGGCCAAGAGCGTGGCGGGCCACGCTCAGTGTAGGGTTCCGTAGTTTCCCGTCCGTCACAATAAGTGTTCCCACTTATGAGTTTAAAGGTGTTCGCGCTCCAGCAGCGCTCCGCGCTCGTGCAACTGCTCCCGGTAGTTGGTACTGTTGTTTCCATCCAAGTTCAAAATGATTTTCCTAGAAAGTCTTTATAAAGTTCTACTTTTCAGATTTTTTTCATATTTTCTAAACTTATGGTTCAAAAGTTAGAGGGGGGGGCACATTGTTTTTTACTTTTGGACCGATTACTTCCGAAATTATTGACATTATCAAAAAATGATATTACTAAACCCCTATTCATTTTTATATACCTTTCCAACAATATATCACACGTTAGGGTTGAAATTAAAAAAAAATCACTTCCCACTTTACATATAGGGGGGGCTACCCTAATAAAACATTTTTTTCTAATTCTTATTTTACCACTTTGTCGGCGTGATTAATACACATATTGGTACCAAATTTCAGCTTTCTAGTGCTAACGGTCACAGAGATTAAGCGAGGACGGACAGACGGACAGACAGACATGGCGAAACTATAAGGGTTCCTAGTTGACTACGGAACCTTAAAAATCGAATACCATTTATTTATTTAAAAAAAGATTCTCGGTCTTGTCACAAGGTTTTGCCAAACTTGTTTAGTCGTTGAGAAAATGGAATCTACTCGAGAAAATTCAAGAGCGATGATTTATTATGACTTTCGAAATGGTTTAACATAAAAACAATGTATTGACCGGATGATTTCTGCATTTGGTGATGAAGCCCATTCCAAAACCACAATTTATCGCTGGTTTGCTCAATTTCAACGTGGACGTGTCAAGCTCAGTTATGATCCCCGTCAAGGTCGTCCAAAAACTGCAGTCACCCAAGAAAACGTTGATGCTGTGCGTAAGCTGATTGAGTAAGATCGACATGTGACACACCGCGAAATTCAGGCAACTTTAGACATTAGCATGAGTCAAATACCAATAACCTTGCATGAACAATTAGGTGTAAAATAGTTGTTTTCCCGATGGATACCGCAATCGCTCTGTAAAGAGCAAAAAGCGGCTCACGTTACTTGGTGCATCAGAACTCCCGAAATATACCACGCAGGATCCTCAAATACTGTATACAACATCGTATCAGGTGACGGATCCTGGATATATGCGTACGAACCCGAAACAAAAAACCAGTCACGAGTTTGGGTGTTCGAAAATGAGTTAAAGCCAACAAAAGTTGAGTGTTCACGGAGTGTTGCAAAAAAAATGGTGGCCACGTTTGTCTCCAAAACCGGCCATGTTACGACTATTCCTCTTGAAAGACAAAGAACGGTTAATGCAGAATGGTATGCTAGCATTTGTTTGCCACAGGTCGTTTCTGAACTCCGTAAAGAGAACTGCAACCGTCGCATCATCCCCCATCACGACAATGCGAGTTCTCACACCGCACACGGAACAAAAGAGTTTTTAGAGCAAGAAAACATAGAAATATAAGACCATCCACCGTATAGCCCCGACCTAAGCCCTAATGATTTCTATACTTTCCCTAAAATAAAGAATAAATTGCGTGGACAGAGATTTTCATCACCTGAAGAAGCTGTGGACGCCTACAAAACGGCCATTTTGGAGAACCCAACTTCCAAATGGAATGGTTGCTTCAATGATTGGTTCCATCGTATGGAAAAATGTGTCAGATTTCGCGGAGAATACTTCGAAAAGCAATAAATTCGTTTTTAAATAGTAATGTTGTGTCACATCTTTGATTCCCGAAATTTTCTGTGCCGCCCTCGTAATACTAGACTAAGTTTTAATATTTCCATACATATTTAATATCCATTTGGAAGTTGGGTTCTCCAAAATCTCCAAATTATGTCTTGCGTTAACACATAAAATATTAAAACTGAATTGATAGAGTTAATTAATAGAGTAGAGTAGAGTTCTAATGTAGTCTGAATAAAAGGCTATATGATTATCATTATTACTATTACAAAGCCTGACACTATTAATTGATGGATATTCTTGTTGCAAATAATGTACTAAAAACTAAACACGCTAATAACTTTATCAAACTTACGGTGAATTGTAAACGCAAGCATTAACCAAAAGATTTATTTTTCAAAAATTAATCATAGCCGACCAAAACCAAATGTGAAAAAGTACTGTTGTTCCCATGACTTCAGCAACTGTTATGGAGCTTGGCACCTACATTTTTTTCAGCAGAGCCAAAACCCCGTATAACGCTTGTAACAGTTCACATTAATGTCATTCGTGAAATTATTTTCTTTACATGCTTGACTACTATTTCACCTAATGGTAAACCGTGGTATATCCAAAGATGGTAAAGCCCACTGATTTGGTTTAAAATGATAGACTTAGTTATAACACCATTTTGTATATCAAAAGATTGTATAATATTTTATCATAGTTATTTTCAGTTACCATATTTTATTTAATAGGTATTGATTTGATTTGTCTAATGATTTTTCCGGTTTTATTGCTCGCATAAATTTCTACAAGGAACATTAATTTAATAAGACTTACGCTAGACTACACTAACGAAGCAAATCGATAATATTATTATATTTCTGTCCGTATCTACTGAAAATATGATAAATGTAATATAATTATGTCGTTTTTATAAAATAAGGGTCACAAACGAGTACACATTCCACCACCACCACCCTTTAGACCTGAGATGGAATGCCTAGTTTACAGTAAAAAAGATCTCTGCGTGTTCTGTGGGAGCATGGTCCTACCTCGATTGAGCCGGTCCATTCTTACTACAATGTGTAAAAATAAAAATGTCTTACATAAACTTGACAAAGTATACTAAAATATTTTTAAAATAAAGTGTTCATAATATAGTATTTAATAATTTTGATATTATAAATACAAAGATTTCGAATACAAAAATAAAAAGCTTTATATTACGTTAAACGTGATTTTTATATAATTTAAGTTATTAATCTGAAGTAAATTAAATTATTTTGTGATCAGTAACGATTTGAGCAAGAAAACATAGAATTATTAGATCATCCACTGTACCACCCCGACCTAAGCCCTAATGATTTCTATACTTTCCCTAAAATGAAGAATAAATTGCGTGGACAGAGATTTTCATCAACTGAAGAAGCTGTGGACGCCTACAAAACGGCCATTTTAGAGACCCCAACTTCCGTATGGAATGGTTGCTTCAATGATTGGTTCCATCTTATGGAAAAATGTATCAAATTTCGCGGAAAATATTCGAAAAGCAATAAATACATTTTTAAATAGTAATGTTGTGTCACTTCTTTGATTCCCGAAATTTTCAGTGCCGTACCTACCAGACTGAAATTTAATAGGCTGTTTTCCATGCTTATATAATAAATTATTTGTGACCGATAATTGCACAGCCGATCAAAAGTCGACTGCTGAGCACAAACCTTACCTAATAGATTGCTTCAAAGGGAAAAATTTTCATAGTTGCCGTGCTCCGCAGTTTTTGATTTTTTAGTTGTTATTGGGAATACGCTGCTTATATCGTGGTTTGATTTTTGTTTTCTTCTTTCGCCTCTTACGATACCTACGGGATGATATGGGATACTCTTACATTGCCACTACACAGTTTAATTACTTCTTAATACATTATTGTCATAATTGTAAGGACATCATCAGTGTCAGAGTAGCGTAGCAATTATTATCACAATTTATTTGTAAGAAATATTTTTAACTTTAATAATATAATCTTTGCCGATAATAATAGTTATTTAAGTCTATAGAAAAAATATAACGTTTCATAACAACAGCAAATTTCCATATAACAAAAGAAAAAGAAAATTTGTGAAAAAAAATGTATATAATTGTAACACCACAACTCTCTAGGAAATGGCACGTATATAGGGATATTGCAGGCGACAATGCATCTACATTTTGAATATCAACCTAATGTCTGTATATTACAGTATACACTTACCGTTAGATGGACTGTGAGCGCCAATACGAAGGTCATAAGTGCAAGAGTGAATGCCTCCGTTAACTTGAATAACAAGGAAAATTTTGAATAGGTGCATTGAATATCATTAATGGAAAATTTTAAAGACGACTTTCCATTTCAGGCCAAGTATATGGACAATATACCGTAAAAAATAAAGATTTAAAAAAATAAACTAAGAGAAAAAGCGGCCTAGGTGCGACACGAAAAGTTCACACGACTAACTTCCCAGTGGAAATATTAAAAAAATATCATATATTTTATACAATTTTTCATTCGGCACAAAAAACGACTTGACCGATTTTGCTCAAATTTTAATGAGGTCTAAGTTACATAATTATGCGTTAAATGAAACTGGTCCCATGTCAATATCACTTTTTGCTCTAGAAATACACGAGGCGAAAATTGAATCCTTACACGGACATCACCTCACCTCTTAAAAACCATACTATTCGACTCAAAAGACTTTGAAATGTGGAGATATGCTAAATTTCCAATTTGCGGGAAACATCAAAATAAATAAATTGCTAAAAATTAAAATGTAATCCCAAGTTTTTAATTTTGTCACAAGATGGTGTCATACTGTCATAAAAAATAGGCGGTTATTTGTTAAATGTCATTTCTGACAATTATCTTGAGTCGTGAATTAATGTAGGTAGCGTAATATATTTATTTATTGCGAGCTTGGTCGTTTATTGTGTTTTTGGTGGTTCTATTTGGTTATTTTGGTTTTGGCTTACTGATAAGGGTAACACAACATTTCAAAATTCAAATAGCCCTCAATAAATGGATGAATAACTCATTATAAATACCTATTAAAATATTGATAATAACAACGTCCTCCAGACCGAATTTCGGTCATAGCGGCCTGCCTCGACGCAGACTAGCCATCGGCGCAGGACGGTATTATAATGCCCAAGGGTATGCGCGAGCACAGGTGCACTCTCTACTCCCTCACTCTAATAATCCGATGGTACGGTAAACCGACATGATCGGAGAGAGATAAGGCGCAGGACCAATGGCTTTACGTGCTTTCCGAAGCACGGGGGTGAAACGCCGCCAACTTCCTAATCCTAGCTTAACTTGCCTAACTCCAGGCAGCTATTAAGAATTTATTGACGGAAAAACTCAATTATTGATTTCTTGGCCCGGATTAGAACCCAGGAACTCATGATCAGCAGTCGCACTATTACAACCACTACACTAAAGAGGCAGTAAAATATTAATACTACTGAAATATAGGTAAATTTGTGAATTTGAGCTATCAAGTGGTTTAATATTTTTTTTTTAATTTATTTCCCTACTAGTACAAAACTAAGCCTGCGCTTAATACAATTATAGACCATCTCTGTTTCGTCTATCTCATTGTATGTTTGCACTGTACCATCATTAGATAATAAATAATAGGTTGGATTTCATTTGGTGAAAAGGTACAAAAAGCCTTTAATACTGATATTTAAAATGATATTAAATAATACAAGGTTTTTAAATATTTCTTTACATTTATTTTCTATTAATTTAATACTTCTTTATTTATATATAAAACAACACAACAGCGTCTATATTAATGTATCGCACGAAATGAGTCTCTATAAAAATAAAGAATTGAATTTTCTTAAACGATACGAAGGGATAAGCAAAAAATTCTAAATGAAGCGGAAATTTAAAATCTCAAATTAATACAAATTCGATGCCATACAATTGAAATAAATCCTACAAAATTTGGATAAGTATATCCATCAAATACAGCCTATAAAACTTCACTGTTCAACACAGACCCTCAAAGATATATTAATACTAATAGCCTACTAATACCTACTCAACACGATGAAATTGATATATTTGCAGACAGTATGACACGTCTGCTGACTCTTTTTTATAAAATTATTGATGATAAAACTACTAATAATCCGACTATTTAATTTTCTTGACTATGTACTATTTATTACTTTGTTTTTAAGATGTAATTTTAATTATGGGCGTATATTGTTTATATTAGCTTTTATTGACATCGCATTATCAATGGATATGACAAAATATTTCATAGTGTGATATTGTATGATTGCGACCTTTCTCTTTTTAAACATTGTACAATTTTTAATATTATATTGTTTATTACTGTTTTAATTTCTTAACACGGGCTGCTCAAAGCATAGAGTTTTTATATAACTATTATTTTGTAATTATTTAATTTATGATTATTATTTTTAATTTATTAATGATAACGGAAAAACTCAATTATTGATTTCTTGGCCCGGATTAGAACCCAGGAACTCATGATCAGCAGTCGCACTATTACAACCACTACACTAAAGAGGCAGTAAAATATTAATACTACTGAAATATAGGTAAATTTGTGAATTTGAGCTATCAAGTGGTTTAATATTTTTTTTAACAGTGGTAGAGCCATGCGGCAGCTTTGCTGTTGCACGTATGGGCCGGCTCAAACCGGGGTGGTACCACGACCTCACAGAATACCGGCGTGAAGTGGAAGCTCTGCTTCCGCGTTTCGTCTGGTGAGTGCAGGTGGCCGGAGGCCCAAATCCCCCCCCCCCCCATCAACATGGTAGCGGAATTAAATAAAGATAGACTACCCCAGGAGGGTACCAGCACCCCTGGAGAATCCCTCGCTGAGCATCCACGACCATGTTTCTCCACTTCTGAGCGTGGGTGCTCAGGCTGCCCCGCGTATTCTGGGGGGGGCGAAATTCCGCTCAAGACTACAACTGCTCGGGGCAAACGGAGCAACAAGACTAAGGCGACCCCTGCCACGCTGTCCGTGAATTTCTGCAATATCAGGGGACTTCACTCTAACCTAAACGCCGTCCACTACCATCTCGAGACGGCGAGGCCGGCTCTGCTCTTTCTGACCGAGACGCAGGTGTCCTCTCCGGCTGATGTCTCGTATCTTTCCTACCCGGGGTACAGACTGGAACACTCCTTTGTGCCTCGGGCTGGAGTTTGCGTTTACGTCAGAGAGGACATCTGTTCTCGACGCCTCGGCAGACTTGAAGATTCGGACCTGTCCATCCTTTGGCTACGCGTAGACAGCGACGACCATCCGCGCGTCTACGGGTGCCTCTATAGGTCCCATAGCGGTAATGCCGAAACAGACCGACTCTTCGACCACGTCCAAATGGCTGCAGATTCGTTGCTACAGCAGATCCCCTCCGCAGAGATCGTGATCCTCGGCGACTTTAACGCCCATCACGCCGAATGGCTTGGTTCACGTTTAACCGATCATGCGGGGAGATCTGTTCATGATTTTGCCTTGGCATATGGTCTGACACAACTGGTTACTTCGCCTACGCGGATTCCAGATGTGGAGGATCATGCACCTTCCCTGTTGGACCTTCTGCTGACCTCTCACCCGGACGGATATCAGATTTCCGTCGACGCCCCTTTAGGCTCCTCGGACCATTGTCTGGTCCGGAGTGTTGTGCCACTCACGCTGAAATCGCGGTTGCATTCTGCAGGCTGCCGCCGTGTTTGGCACTATAGGTCAGCCGATTGGGATGGGATGCGGTCTTTCTTTGCATCCTACCCTTGGGGGCGGGTTTGCTTCTCGCCGGATGATCCCAACGTTGTTGCGGATTCTGTTACTGATGTGGTACTTCAGGGTATGGAACTTTTTATTCCTTCCTCTGTGGTGCCCATTGGAGGCAAATCTCAGCCATGGTTTGGTCGCTCCTGTAAAATAGCATCATGCTATAAGCAGGAGTGCTATCAAGCCTGGGTTGATGCATCAGCGTCCCGGGATGTAAACACCAGCGCTCTAAAAAAGAAGTATAATTCCGCCTCTAGGTCCTTCAAAAGAGTCATTGCCAAGGCAAAGTCAGAGCACATAGGCAGAATTGGCGAGAAACTAGTTCGCCTTCCTTCTGGAACCCGTGCATTCTGGTCTCTCGCCAAGGCTGTCCAGGGGAATTTCTGTCAGCCATCTCTTCCATCTCTGCACAGGGAGGACGACTCACTGGCCCATATTGCAAAGGAGAAAGCCGATCTTCTAGGCTCCTTCTTTGCGTCTAACTCGACTCTCGATGACGGGGGGAGTACGCCGCCGACCATCCCGCGGTGTGAGTGCTCCATGCCGGAAGTGCAGTTCACACAGCGCTCGGTTCGCAAAGCACTCCTCTCCCTGGACATCCACAAGTCGAGTGGGCCTGACGGAATCCCCCCAATTGTGCTGAGGACGTGTGCTCCAGAGTTGGCACCGGTTTTAACGCGTCTTTTCCGGTACTCCTACTCCCTAGGCGTAGTCCCAAAATCATGGAAGACGGCTTTCGTCCACCCGATCCCTAAAAAAGGCGACCGCTCAGACCCGTCCAACTACCGGCCAATCGCCATCACCTCCTTGTTCTCCAAAACAATGGAGTCCATTGTAAACTGCCAGCTCATGAGGTACCTTGAGGATCACCAGCTGATTAGTGACCGCCAATACGGTTTTCGCCGTGGTCGGTCAGCTGGTGATCTTCTGGTCTACCTCACTCACAGATGGGCGGAGGCAGTAGAGTTCAAGGGGGAGGCATTGGCCGTTAGTTTGGACATTGCGAAGGCCTTCGATCGGGTTTGGCACAAAGCGCTTCTTTCGAAGCTCCCTTCCTATGGGCTTCCCGAGAAATTGTGCGATTGGATCACCAGCTTTCTTGCAGATCGGAGCATCAAGGTCGTTGTAGACGGTGCAAGCTCCGATTGCAAGCCTATTAATGCTGGTGTTCCACAGGGCTGCGTGCTATCGCCAACGCTGTTTCTTCTGCATATCAATGGTATGTTGCATACCCGTAACATTCATTGCTATGCAGATGACAGCACTGGTGATGCTCTTTACACCGGCCGAGCCAATATTTCTCGGGAAAACGTCTCCGAGTGCCGGGACAAACTTGTGTCTGAAGTCGAGTCTTTGCTGAACAGAGTCTCGGATTGGGGACGACTAAATCTAGTCCAGTTTAACCCCCAGAAGACACAAGTTTGCGCGTTAACCGCTAAAAAGAACCCCTTTGTCGTATCCCCTCAGTTTCAAGGCACTCCCCTTGTTGCCTCAGCCAGTATCGGAATCCTCGGCGTCGACATATCGAGTGACGTGCAGTTTCGTGGTCACTTGGAAGGGAAGGCCAAATTGGCCTCTAAAAAGCTTGGCGTGCTCAGCAGAGCGGGACAGTATTTCATGCCGGCACACCGCCTGCAACTTTACAAGGCGCAGGTTCGGCCGCACATGGAATACTGTTCCCATCTCTGGGCTGGGGCTCCCCAGTACCAGCTCCTTCCACTTGACCGCATCCAGCGCAGAGCGGCTCGAATCGTCGACGACCGAGTGCTTTCCGATCGGCTCGATTCACTGGCGTTGCGAAGAGATGTTGCATCTCTTTGCGTATTTTATCGCATCTATCACGGGGAGTGCTCTGAGGAATTGTTCGGATTAATCCCAGCCGCCAAATTTCGTGAACGCACGACACGGCAAACGTCCCGATACCATCCACACCATCTGGATGCTTGGCGGTCCACCACTGTACGTTTCACAAGGAGTTTTCTTCCACGTACAACCTCTCTGTGGAATAGTTTATCACCGGCGATTTTTCCGGACCGATACGACCTGGGGACCTTCAAGAAAAGAGCTTACTCCTTTCTAAAGGGCCGGCAACGCACCCGCAATTCTCCTGGTGTTGCGGTTGATCATGGGCGGCGGTAGTCACTTAACATCAGGTGAGCCGCATGCTCGTTTGCCCCCTCTTCTATAAAAAAAAAAATAACTATTAATTTTTGTTATCATAATTAGATGCAATTTTATTAAATATTTTTGCATGTAAAATTTAACCTTGTGTGCGTGTAGGATTTTCTGTAAGCCACAAGAGTTTTTCAATTAAATAAATAAAATAAAAATTTAAAAAATATTCTTGTATTTTTTATTAATATTTTGCCTATATTGATCTTTTAGAGTGTTTTGTCGTATATTGTTAAGATATTATTTGTAAATGATTATTCACAACAACGTTGTAACGTATTCATTACCTTCAAGTAAAATTGCTAAATGGTAGCTTTTCCATAAAAAGAGCACGGAAAAACATGGCATTTTTATCTCTCTCACACTCTTGTCTTATGTAGCGCTATTTCCGTCTGCAATGACTGTTGTAAGCTATTTTTATTTTTGTGACAAGTTTAAGCTGGTGGCACTTACAGTTTAAAGTCCATAGGTACTCTGGTCTCTGCTTTTTTATTGACGCTTCTCGAGATAGAGTGAGGGGGGGGGGGTGATGTTACTTAGGGACCACTCAGAAGGAGGCACGAACCACAGCTTGCATCACTATCTGATTGTGCGAAAATGGAAGCTATTTACCTACGCTGTATTTTATAGTGCTCGAACGAGTAGGGGTTTTTGGTTCCACCGTCATTTGTTTTTATTTTATTTTATATTCTACCATCATTCATAACAATATTGTAATTTATTTCTCTTTTTGAATCGTAGAACTAACCGATTTACATTTCGACAAGTACAGTAACGAGTTAACTTGCGAACATCTCGTTTGAACTGTAATAAGCGAGTTAAGTAGCAAGTTAACAATTAAGTTGAACAAGATAGCCAGCTGGGTTATAGTGTTGCCCTCCCTCGCGTCTCCTACCACCCGTTACTAAACTCGCCACTCATGTGAACGAGCGAGTTTAGTTCAGTGCATAAGTTGACAGGACGCAACGTTTACGCGCCAAAACGAATAATTGTACTTTTATAACTAGCCACAGAGTTTATACGGCACTGTTTAATGAATATATAATTATACGTTTTATATTGAGTTTTAATAATGAATGCACGGAAGATAACACGTATAAATTCGTACAGGAGTATTTAGAACATGAATGTTTATATTATAATAGTCGAAGTTCAAATTATAAAATAAAATCCAGTCAAGATGCTGCACTCATGAAAATTCTAAAAAACTTCTTTAACAACTACCAGTTATATATATTTCTCTGACTGTAACATTTAATTCTTGAAGTAATCCTTGAACCATCCTAAACGAAAACAAGAAATATTCTGTAGTCTTGAAACGTCACACTCAAAAGAACTAATGTCCTTAACTAAACTCGCCACTAAGACATTGATTGAACGCTACTGCCCACTTAATCGTTTACTGTCAACTACCCTGTAACTTAACTCGCTACTGTACTTGTCGAAGTGTAAATCGGTCTTAAAAGTCAACTGGTAAACTTTGAAGAAAATTTTCTTTAAAGTTAATTTTTGTTCTTTTATATTTGTAAATCTAGTCACATTTATAAAAGAACGCGCATCTGCGATTCAATAACCAAAGGCAAGCGATTTGCATTAAATATGAATCGGTCGAGGTGCCAGCTCCTTTGCTCTCTAGTGGAATGAACATTTTAAAATTGTAAGGCTTTTGGAATACTTATCTATTCCATAATTCCTTTCTTTCTATGAAAAAGAAGAATAAAAACGTACTTTTGTGTGATGACTTCAATTATGTCATGCTACTGCTATATTATGGTTGTGCACGAATGGGTCGGCTCGATCATGGAAGGAACACGCTCTCTCAGAATACCAGCGTGAAATAGCAGCTTAATGCCGCTGTGTATCACATTATGAGTGTAGAAAATCAGAGAGACTTTTTTGCTGGAAACGGGGCAATTCATTTCAGTCTGTATGGTAGACTGTGTGCTCGCTTGTTACCTTATTGTCCATAATATGTATACATGTAGTGTTCGTGTCTATTTAAAAGACTTAATACACTGCACAAGTAGTGGGGGATAGCACGTCATTCGGTCGTTGAACTGATCACCGACAGTCAGTTGCTTTGTGGAGCGCTTAGAGATAGGGCGTGTACCTAGAGAGACTCGGTATGATAGTGAGTCAGTATTATGTGTTGTGAATATTATTCCATAAAAGTACTACAAGTGGCGATGAGGTAAATTGTAAATATGAAAAATCAACTTTTGTTTCTAAAAACCAACTAATAGTTTCTGTTACTTAAAATGAGCTAAATACACACTGTACAATAAATTTTAATTATATCAGAAATGAGTTTAAATTAAACTAAATTAAATGAAACAGTTTTTTACATCGGAAAAATAATTTAAACATTCTTTTACGAAAAGAAAAGAGGGCGACGAATAAAATATTCAATATTACTAAGAATTACTTCTGAGCTTGAAAAATTTTGAATCACATATTCATTAAAGTATAAATTAAAGTTGAGCTACGTATTTTCGCTTATTTAATATTAAAATGGAGATATTTGTTATGTATATTTTACTTACTTACTTACTTACTTACTTATCGTCACGCACAATCCCTAACGGGGTAGCCAGAGAGAACAGATCGCCAAGTGTCACGATCCCTACATACCTCTTTCGCTTCTTTCAGGTTCATTAACTTCATACATGCACGTCTAGGTATCCGAGTACTCTTGACCCTCCCCTCTTCGAGCAATTTGCTCACATGGTCTTCGAAAGTTAGTCTCGGTCTACCTCGACACCTTTTAATATTTACTTTCGCTCTATATATTTTCTTCACCATTCGGTCTTCACTCATTCGTTCAACGTGCCCAAACCATTGGAGTACGCCCCTATCAATTTTTGTGATAAGGTCATCTTTCAATCCTGCCATATTGCGAATCTCTTCGTTTCGCTTTCGGTCGGCTATGGTAACGCCACACATTTTACGATGAGATCGCATCTCCACTGCATTCAACTTGCTTTTATGCTTCTTCTGGCATACCCAGGTTTCGCTGCCATATAACAAAGTCGGTACCAACACTGCGTTATGTATTGCAAGGCGTGCACTTTTCACCACGCCTTGCCTTTTTACTAATGCATTCAGGGCACCATTGACTTTGTTTCCGGCAGCGACACGCCTATCCACATCTAAATCACATCTTCCATCACGGCTGAAAGCACTCCCCAAGTATACAATTTCATTTACCTGTTCTAAACATTCCTGATTTACACATATTTCACATTATGTTCTCTCTTCGTCCTTTTCAAATACCAGAACCTTAGTTTTATTAGCATTCAAACGGAGACCTTTAATTTCACATTCCTCTTTCATACACGTGACTAATGCCTGCACTTCTGATGGTGCAATAAGCACTGCATCATCAGCATACAGCAGACAATTAACGTTTATGTCACCCAATTTCACACCCAAACAGCTATCTTTCAGCTTCTGTAAACAGCTGTCGAGATACAGTATGAACAGCCAGGAAGACATGACACAACCCTGTTTTACGCCCGCTTGGACGCTAAACATGGGTGACAGGTCATGCCCTACCCGCACACAGGCTTTACAGTCATAGTAAAGTGACTGCACAGCCCTTAACAATCGACCATCCACACCATATCCCGGCAACAGTTCCCACATTTTCTTCCTAATAACCTTATCAAATGCTTTCTCCAGATCCACAAAAGCACAGAAAATCCTCTGGTTAACACTCAGAAGCTTCTCCGTGATCATGCGGAGAGAAAACATTTGATCCGTGCATCCTCTTCCAGGTTTAAATCCGCATTGTGCCTCCTATAAGAATCTTTCCGATTTCTCTTGCATCCTGCGTGTCAAAACCTTCGAATAAACTTTACTTGCTAAACTGGTCAAGCTGATCGCCCGATAGCACTCGCAGTCAAAATGTGAACCTTTACCTTTATATAAAGGCACAATGACCGCGGATCGCCAATCATCCGGGACATCTCCCGTCCGCCAGCACAAATTGCACAGCAGATGAAAGCTGTCCCAGACGCGAAGCCCACCGTACTTGACCATTTCAGCAGTAACTCTGTCTAGTCCCGCAGCCTTACCACATTTCAAACTTCGAATCGCACGTTCAATCTCTTTCATGCTGATGACCTCAGTGTCATCGAGGTCCGTGTCTGGCGTGCCAGTCACGGCGTCACCCCCGGATCCTTCAATAAGATCATGACACGCATACATTTCTCTATAAAATTCACTCCATCGCTGCATGACGTCCGATTTTTCTGAGAGGACGTCATTGGTTCTCGAAAGCACTTTGTTCATTCTTAAGGCTGTCACACTACTCCGTGACCCTCCAACCTCTTTCCAGAAGAGTTTGGAGTTTTCCTTAAAGTTGTGCGACAACCTCTCGTCCGCTTCCATTCTACACCTTTCACGTACTTCCTCAATCAATGTTTTCGCATGAACTTTCTGCAGCTTATATCTTTCTTTCATCTTCTCTCTCATATGCTCATCGTTACTAGAGGCCAAGTAGTCTAACCATGCTTTTTTCTTCTTTTTTACAGCTTCTTTCACTTCATCGTTCCACCATGCATCTCTTCTTTTACTACTATCTCTTTTTGTCGTACCACATACTTCTTCCGCTGCATTTACCATTCCATCCCTAAGGTTCTGCCATGTTCTCTCCACACATTCTTTCCTGCCATCGATGGTGTCAAGCTTTTCGGCTACCCTCGTGTGATATTTGTCCCTAGTATCCGCTTCCTGAAGCTTCCAGCTTCGGATGCGACAGACGGACTGTGGTTCTGTTACTGCTGTCCGGTGGCGCCAACCCGCGAACAAACCCTTAAATCTAGTAATTACTAGATAATGATCCGTTCCCAGGTCAGCACCCCTGAACACTCGTGTATCCATCACCTGTTTTCGCAGTCGGTCATCCACCAGGAACAAATCAATCATACTTCTCTCATTCTTTCTTTCTCTAGTGTACATATGGATCTTCCTGTGATTAAACATAGTGTTTGTCACAAGAAGACCCTTTTCCTTGCATACAGCTAGTATAAGCTTGCCAGCATCATTAACCCTTTTATCGCCAAACTTTCCAAGCACCGACTCGTATCCTGGTCGAGCGATACCTACCCATCCATTCAAATCACCACATACAACAGTTCTTTCGTTTCCCTTAACCAAATCTAGAACTTCTCTTACATTCTTCCAAAACTCCTCCAGCTCAGCCCTGGATGACGAAGCTTGCGGCGCATAAACAGCCAAAAGGAATAACTTCGTCAGTCCCATTTTGAAGCGAACCCAGAGAAGTCTTGAGTTCACAACCTTGTATTCAGTCATAAGATCGACCAACCGGGACGACAACAGCACTCCCACTCCCTGGCAGGCGTTCTCGCTTTCCGGGACTCTGGACCATATAGCTAACGTCCCGCCAGGGAGCTTTTCAATACCACTGCCTTTCCGTTTGTTCTCCGACATACACACGACATCTAATTCTCTTTCTTTCATTATTTCGATCAACTCATTCGTCTTATCTCTCATGCCCCCTCTAACATTCCACGTGCCAACTCTGCACTCCGTCCTCCACCTTCCGCCGTGTCGGGCTGTGCGTGACGGGTGGCGGTCCCCATCGCCGCTTTGCGCGCTGCATTCCACGCCAACGGGGACGAGCTGGTGTGCGTCGCCTTGGGGGGACGCCCTAAGCCTCGTTTGCATGGGTGCGCAGCTGTGTAGAATTGCAGCCCTGAAAAGGGCTGGCAGGGGTCGCGACGAGCACGCTTCTACAATGACCCCCTGTAGTATATTTTAAGCTGCAATAAAAACTATTTCAATTGTGTCTAAATACATATCACATTTTAGTCTGTAAATTAAAATACCAGGGTACTTAAATGATGGTAAAAAAAGTTAATGCAATCACCACACACAATCAATATGATTGCCATCATATTAGAGATATTGATTTCCATTAAGATGTAAATATGGATTTCCATTAAATGGAAGATACTGATTTCAATTAAATTGAAGATACTGTTTAACATGTAATTGGAGATGTTAATTTCCATTAAATTGGAGATATGGATTTCCATTAAATTGGCAATATTGATTTCCATTAAATTGGATATATTGATTTCCATTCAATTGGACATATTGATTTTCATTAAATTGAAGATATTGATTTACACTAAATTGAAGATATTCATTTCCTTTAATTTGGAGACATATTTAATGAAGGTAGGATGTTTAAGTTGCATTTATTTTCAGGTTTCAATTGATCCGGAATGTCAAAGTTACCGTCACCGAAAAAATAGAGCTAAGTGGAGATAGCGTGTCTGTATGCTTACTATGAGAGAATTGGAAAAGATCCTTTAGAATTTATCTCGAAGCAGCCGATATATAATGTCCAATGGAGTGGATAGTTTTTATCTGGCCATAAAAAGCTCGATGACTATGACCTCCCTAAACAAAATAAGACATGATATACGGATAATGGGAATCGGACGTTTACAAACTGTGAATGAAAATACAACCATATAGAGGAAGCTTGCTCTTGTTTCGGCTAGCGAATCTTTTAAAATATTTCTTTTCGGTAATGAATTTGATTTAATCACTGAACAAAAGCCATTGGAATTCCTGTTACGTCCTAAGTCAAAGCCATGTGCTCGCGTCTAAAGATGGATTTTCAAATAACAGGCTTACAGATATAAGATAAAATATAAGCCAGGAAATACAAACATTGCAGATTACTATCACGGTTATGAAAAAGAAATCTATTTCCAACCTATACAGGACGACTGTATAAGTACAATTAGAAAACCACATGCTGTTTCTGTGCAATATATAATTGCACAACCTGAAAGTGACTTAGAAATGACTTAGGAATGGAAAGAAGAAATGGTCTCCATAAAAATCAGTGGGGTGAGTCAGTCAATAACTTTAAATTTTTTAAAAAAGAACTTTGAACTTTTTTTTCTAAGCTTATGAGCTAAAGTCTGGTGGCCAAAGATTGATAAAGATGTCGAGATGTTAGTCAAGAGCTGCAAAGGGTGCACCCCTCTTTCGCGACTGCCAAATCCACCTGTGCCTAAGAAACGGCGGGAACATCCATCAGAACCGTGAGTTGACATTGCAATGGATTTGTTAGGACCACTCCCAAACAAGGATTACCTTCTGGTAGTAACTGACAATTGAAGTCGTTACAAAGAAATCAAGATAACGAAAATGATCAATAGTGCACATATAACAAAAAATTAAAAAAAAATATTTAGTCACTTTGATTACCCAATTTCTTTTAGTTGTAATTATGGGCGGCAATTTAGAAGTGAAGAATTCAAAAGCTTTTTTTCTGAGTGTGGTATAAAATAGTTAAATTCAATACTATATTGACCCAAGATGAATGACGAAATAGAGCGCCAAACCCGTTACGTATTAAAACGAATTATAATCAGTAAATTAAAAAAAAAGATTTGAAGGAGACAATGTATGCATATCTGATGATATATAATTCTACTCGACATTCAGTAACAGGGAACTTATCAGAAATTTTCTTAAATCGTCGAAATAGAGATAAAATACCTATGCTAAAAATACCAATAGGGCGATTCCGCTATCGCGGGTGCAACGTTTTGACGCATGTAAAGTTTCATAATAATAAAATAAAAAACATTTTAAATAAAATTATTCATGTAAGAGCTACTTTTCAACAAGTTTACTTTGTATTTTATTACATGAATTTTATTAAAATATTTAAGTATTCAAGAAGGACGTTCAAAGTCCTATCGCGGGTGCAACGAAGTTGACCGAACCTTCCTAGATTATAAAACAAAACACAAAAATCTGTTGTGAAACATTTTTTATATTTTGCTGTGATATTTCGCAATGAGTTAAACTAATGAACTAAACAAATAATAAATATATACATAAAACAAAAATAAACAATGAATTATTGACTTTTAAGCAATCGCGGGTGCAACGTCAAATTATCGCGGGTGCAACCCGTTTAATTTAAGTGAATTCAAACAACAATAAAATCTTATCGAGGAATGAAATATGAGAGCAAACAATACATATTACTAATTATTACATTTATTTGTAACTTATTTTAATTATTTCTATTCAAATACTTCAATATTCGCCGAAATTTCTATGAATTTATTTTTTCAAAAACAATGTACATTTGAGATGAGACAGTGAAGTTCGCGCCACGGAAATACCATCATCGCCATTTCCAGGTTGAAAGAAATGTTTTGATTGAATGCCTGGTATATTTTTCAATCCTTTCCACTTACCATCTAATATGGCCATCCTTTCTGTAACTTCTTCTTTTGCTACGAATAAAAAGAAGATGTTTTTGGAGAGACTGAGTGCCAAATCATAGAATTCTCGGGCACTGTTTATGATGGCTCTCCGGGACTTGACAGAAATCCACACCAATCTTTTGACACTTCCACCGTTTCCATCAACGGCACCTTTACCAAGTGAGGCAGTGAAAAAGTTCCATTCGAGGTGAGTAAATCCATATTCTGCTTTGAGAGTATTCATGCTTGCCATCACATACCGGTTCTTGAATTGAGCGGCGCAATTATCACTGAAGATACACACAGATGTAATGCTATCAGAGATCGACTTGATGTACTCAAATATTTTCTGAAGAAAGAGATGTACAGTATATTTACTGTGGCTTAATTCATCACTTATTATGACCACTGAATGGATTTTCTCAGTAGTCCAAATACAGCACGTAAAAGCGTGACTTGTCCATGAGACCAATGTGCTGATTGTATTTCGTCTTGACTGATCAGAGCATAATTTTCGGCAAAGTCTATTTGTAAAATAGCCTTCGCATTGGTCAGGTCTTGTTTTGCGTTTTGAAAATAATCGGACTGAACATTTTTAACAAATGAATGTAACTTGAATTTAGCAGTGCTGTCGTGTAGTTCTTCTAGCGCTTCATTAAAGGGTTTGCTAATTACAATCTGTTTTGGTCTTTGATTCTGAAAGATCCAGGCCTTCCAATTTATAGTGGGATTAGAATCAAGGGTGATATTTCAAATGTTAGATTCTTTGCATACATCACAACCGCTAGACATGCAATCTTCGTTCAGTACACTACATGATACCTTTTTAAGAAGATCTTGGTGTGTTTTTGGAAAGTCCGCCGCGTGTTTCGAAATAGCAAGAAGAAGATTAATGTAATTTGAGTGAGCTATACACACGCAAACATTATGAGGAGTATCTTTGATAGGCAGAATATGACTTGACAGACTATGACTTTTCTTTCTTTATAAAAACAGTCTTGCCAAGAGATGTTTCGGGATAAGTTTCTTTAAAAAGTTCGAAGGCTTCACGAATGTTCATAATCATTGTTCTCTTCTGGATTCGTGACTTCGTTCCCGTATTGGACTTGATTGTTTTCACATCTTTCATCCCAGGCATTTGTCTACTAATATCATCCCTATTAAAGAACTCACAAATCTGTTGTTTTACGTCATCCGTCAATTTTCGAGGCACTGCTTTAGGGGAATCATTTTTTTGAGATGCAGCAACTTGGAATTCTGCAGCTATTTTTTTTACAACCTCAAATGCTTTAGTAGGACTAGCTGGTATATTACGTTTCACTTTTGCCACAGCCTTTCCCAGTGTGCGAGGACTGCTGTATTTAGTACCGGCTTGTTTTATTTGTTCTTCTCTACGACGCTTTCTAGTTGCCTGCATTCTTTCTTTTGATCTAATCCTAGCCAGTATTTTCAAATCTTCATCTACCTTCATTTTTCTTTTCATTACTTCTCTCCGCTTAGAATCACGAGCTCTATCTCGCCGGAGTTGATCTGCATAAAGTTCAGGGTTTTCTTTTAACTTTCGTCTATATTTCTGCGAAGCAGTCTCATTCCTTTGCTCTTTTGTCATTTTTGCCGCTAATCTACGAAAAAAATATATAATACCAACACACATTAAATATAAATCACCAATCTTGCACATCATATAATTATTATTTAAGACATAAAAGCAGTAAAACAAATTATAAATCAGGCAATAAGGTTGGTTGTCAAAGTGTTGCACCCGCGATCCTAACATCACAATCACGGGTGCAACCAATTTTAATAAAAGTAAATTTCGATTTAACTATCACTACACTCTTTTAAAATATTGAAATTAATTTGCCTTCGACTTCTTCTTAATTTTACAAAGTTTGAAAAGATTAGCATCTTATTTCTGTGAAAAACACAAAGTTTTATATCTTTTGTGTCGCGGGTGCAACAAGCTAACAGTGACTTTTTGTAGTCAATGGTAATTGAAAAAATAATAACAAATACTTACATTTTTTGGTAAATAAGAATATAGTAATATATTCACTACACGTTTAGCCGGTAAAATATAACCTTAAGCTACTGGTGATAACTGTTTCGCGCCAGTGTTGTCCGGTGTGACTTTGATGTTTATAGCGATTCTTCGAATGATAATTTTCTTAAGCGCGCCAAAAATTTTTATATGAATTAAAATACAAAAAATATGTTTTATTATTACATTTTGACCTTCTTCTTTGCACTGATACAAAACAAAGTAACAAATAGTGTGATTTAAAAATTACTGTCAAAAGTCGTCTATAGCGGAATCACCCAATAGCAAGTACTTGTTGATACTATAATTATCTATAAAAAATTAAAGGCAGATATACATTGTAAGCAGATTGAAAATCACAGTACCGTACTGGCAAAATACCAGAGTAAAATAACAGTTTCATGCATTCGTGTATCGTGTGTTGAGTTAGAAAACCGGAGACTATTGTTACTGTTAAGGAGGCATTCTCTCTTAGTCTTCAGGGGTGACAACGGATCTGAATTTTATATCTTGATTGAGAAGAGAGTTAGTTGACCACATCACTGCCACTATTGTCACTATTATTCTATAAAAAGTATTTTTTGCACCCTTGACGCGAACTTCCATCGCTTTGTAAGTTCATATTTTAGAAGCCATAAGATTATTCTTGCCTTTTCTTAAGCCATGGCGTCTTGCAACTTCCACGTGATAAAAATGGAATATCAATAAGAGAAGGGATTCTCTTACGCCAGCTTATCTTAATTCGAATTTTAAATAAAATTAACATGAAAAACATAATTTATTTAACATAAATCATTATAAAATGTCTGAACTAAGGAAGGTACAATTTAGACATTATTTTAGTTTCATAATATTACTAAAAATACAAAAACCTAAGGGGAAAATTTTAAATAAAAACAACTTGTTCTTTCGAAGGCATTTGATCTCCATATCAATTCGAATATTTAATAATAGTAAATTTTCATAAGTTGTAACAATAAGGACACGAAAACCTATAAATTATTAGCACTCTATTATTCCCTTTTAGCAAAAGGAATAACTAACTTTGTATATCTACTACTATCTACTACTATCTAATAACTACCCTTTGAAAAAGTATTATTAGGATAATAATATATAATTAATATTATTGTATGTTAAGAACGAAACAATATGACACAATAATAAGAATTATAGTATGTTTATATGGTAGAGCCAGGCTGCAGCTATATATTACGGATGCAACACGAATGGACCTATATACTGATTTCTTATATTTACGTGAACACTACAGATTGATTTAAACTACTTTTACGGATTTTATCGCGTTTAATTTGAATTATTTTTAATTCCCGACGTTTTGGGTGCTTTCCAGCACACCCGGGAACTTTTTTCCCATCGGTTGTCGGTTCTTCGGGCTATATGGCCAGCCCATTGCTACTGCAGCTTACTAATCCTTTGAGTTGTGTCGATCACTCTAGTTCTACTGTGAATATCCTCATTTCTAAGTTTATCACGCAGGAAAACCTCAAGCATACCCCTCTTCCTCATACGGCCGGCAGTGAAGGACTACGTCTCAGAACCATACATCATAATATCACGTTATACGAGTATTTCGCAATTCTTCACCGTTGCATTGGAAGACGCCTTCAAGCCAATGGAGTGGAAAGAATACGGTATTAACATCAATGGCGAGTACATCACTTACTTTCAATTTGCCGACGATATAGCCCCGGCAGAATCGCTGGAGGACCTAAGCACTACGCCCAATGACCTCAATAGTTTCCCTATTTTTACACCAGATAGATCTTAAGATGGACATGGAAAAACAAAAATCATGTATAACGTCCATGTCACACCTATGCTGGTATTTCTTGGGAGCCCTAAGCTCAAGGTGTAAATTTCACGGTACGCGAGCAACCCGGGTTCGATCCTCGCCGGCACCAATGAAATTGTTAGTTGCAATTTTAAGCGCTGATTTACCACGTGCTCGGCGGTGAAGGAAAACATCGTGAGGAAACCTGCATGTCTGAGAAATAAAAACAAAAATATTTCGAAGACATGTGAAGTTCGCTAACACGCTTTTGGGCAGCGCAGCGGATACTTCCTTGCCCTAAAACCCTCTCAGAAATGAGAGGAGGCCTGGGCCTGTGCCTTACTTTACTAAGCTCAAAGTTGTTGACGAGTGTGTTTACCGGAGATAAATAATCCTACTAGGTAAGTTCAACTTCGACAAATTAATCGATGGATGCAACACTGCTGTTCAGCGTTCGGGAAAATACGACACATTTTCTAGTCATGTATACTTCAAAACTTGAAAAGGAGATTGACTAATCTGTGCGTGTTGCTTGTTAAGACTTATGACTTTCACAAAAGTCTTAAATAACTTGTGCAGTTCACTTAAACATAAAGTATATAATTTTTTGAAACAGAAGTGTATAAATGCGTTGCCATTTACGAGGACCAAGATGGAATACCTCAAAGTCTATTATTATACCGTTCAGACCTGCACAGCAGAGCATGCAGCTTAATATTCTAGGTTATATATTTCAACCAGCCCTTTTTATTTTCTGTTAGATCGATTATATAATATATCTCCACTCCCACAACACTGTGTATTCGCTCCAGTATTGCTGATCTCCGTTTGACATGATAAAAAATAGCTTAGCTCTATTTTAAAAACTGCTACTTTTTGTATAGTCATTATTCAATTTCAGGTCAACCTTGGCTCTTTTCCAAAGAGCCAGCTTGTGATACTTGTAAAGCCAGTGATTGATTTTGGTTCAAAACCGGCTGTATCATCGTTATCTTTATCATACGGGCTTACTTAATATAAATAGTTTAGTATATTTTGCTTTCGATGGCTATTGTCAGTTTTAACTAGAGATGAGCAGACAAAAATTATCCCCGATTTTAAAAGTTTAATGATTTTATAATGTGGTAACATGCTTTTTTCACTGCTTTGTTGGCTAGTAGTTGTAAGTGCGACTGCTAATCATGGTCAATAAACAATTATTGAGTTTTTTATTGAGAAATTATCATTAGCAGCCTGGAGTCAGGATGTTAGCGTGATTTCACGCTCGTGCCTCGAAAAGCACGTAAAGCCTTTAGTCCTGCTCGTTACTTTTCTAAGGTTGTTTCAGGTTTGTAACATATTGGACCTTTGGAGTGAAGAAATAGAAAGCACACTTGTGCTTGCACATACTTGAGTACTATAATCTTCTCTTGTGCAGATAGCTTGCCACTTTTGAGACTGGCCGCCGTGAACAATATTCCATCTGAGAGACTCGAATTATTTATTTGTTACGCACATGAATATTATTAACCTCTATATATATATTATTCATATAAAAACCTCTGTATATATATATATATATATATATATATATATATATATATATATATATATATATATATATATATATATATATATATATATATATATATATAGCTATTAATAGTTCAGTACTTATGGGATATAAGAGGAAATATATATGATGTCGGAAGATTATTTTTAATAATAATAAGGGTATGAATCGATGTCCTACTTTCTCTCTTTCGTACCCAATTAAACAATATCAGCAATAAATAGCGTAACGCAATTTATATTAAGTATATAATGGTATGGTCGAATTGTTATCACGCATTACCATTTCTGAAGAGCCGTGGTAGCTCACATAGTTAGCGCTCGCTGCAAATTTCACAATACGCGAGCAAACCGGGTTCGATCCCCGCCGGCACCAATGAAATTGTTAATTGCAATTTTAAGTGCTGATTTACCACGTGCTTGGCAGTGAAGGAAAACGTCGTGAGGAAACTTGTATGTCTGAGAAATAAGAAAAAATATATATTTCGAAGACATGTGAAGTTCGCCAACACGCATTGGGGTAGCGCGGCGGACACTTCCTTGCCCTAAAACCCCCTCAGAAATGAGAGGAGACCTGTGCCCAGGAGTGGGACATATATAGGCTGTAACTTTAACTTTAACTTTATTACAATTTCCGTAATCCGTCATAAACATACAATAGTGTAAATTGGGGGACATAAAAGGAACTCTTTTTCCTGAGGGAGTTAGTACAGGGCTTTTATAAAACTGAAAAGGACATAATATAACATATTGCAACACCAAAATATAATAATAAATAATTAAATATAAATTAAGTATACAAGCCGATAACAAAATTTATCTTGATGTGACACAGAGTAAGTAGCCTTTCCGCAACGTGCTTTCTTCACTTATTATGTGATAGAGTTATATTATGATCGTAACTGTAATAGGTCGGCATAACCGGGGAAGGACAACTATCTCACAGGATACCAGACTAAGGATAGATATGTATGTTTGTGTGCCACTATATCTTTTACCATCAGATAGACTGCATCTGTCGCCCTTTATCCTATAAAAAAAAACTAAAAAAGTTACCGGGACCAAAGGGTTATAAAAGATATTTTTACCCTAAAACAGACAGGATCAACGAAAATTTCAAGAACGAAATACGTAACGTTTGACCTTTCAGTATATTTACCAGTATATATATTTAGACTTGATACTAGATAACCGTTTATTTATAAATATAAACGGTTATCTAGTATCAAGTCTAAATATTTTAGTACACAATGACTGTATAAAAAGGGTTATAATACCAGGGTGATCACTAAGTTTTCGGAGTAGCACACTTATCAATGAGTTATACAGAAATGCATTCTATTTTTATCGAAACTTAGATTCGTAAGTAGCTAAGGCCAGAAAAAACTAAACCAAAACCCTTTTTTTACAGATGTCACATTTGGAGGGAATTTGATTCGTATGAAAAATGGAAAAACTCAAACTTAATAAATATACTACCTTAAAAAAAGTTTCAACACAAAGAACGAAAGACTACTTTTGCCGACAGCACTCCCTCTTATTCCATAGTAGCATGCTGATGCGCTGAATTTAAACGCGAAAAAACCGACTACAGTGACGACATTCGTTCCAGACGGTTACAAACGCAAAAAAAACGCAAAAAAAAAATCGAAGCAAATCTTAAGATAGATTAACAAGTGACAATACGTTATTAAACTGAGCTTCTAAAGCTGTAAAACCTCAGTTAATTTAACCAATAATAGAAGAAAATCCAGAATGTTTTAGGTTCGTTTCGTAGCCGTGGATGAAACGTGGGTACACCATTTTGATCCGGAGACGAAAAACCGAAGCAAGATGTCAAAAAGAGCTTTTTCCCAACCAGCCAACAGATTCAAGTTGTCTGCTAGCGCTGAAAAATAATGGCCTCGGTCTTTTGAAATGCGGAAGGTATAATAATTATCGACTATTTTAGTAAAGGGGAGATAATAACTGGAGTTTATTACACATCATAAATTAAAAAACTACGCGCAGAAATTAAAGCATAAATGTCGATAAAAATTGTTTAAATTCTATTCCATCCTATTTAACTCCATTCCATTCCATATTATTACATAGCATTCCATACCATTCCGTATAATACCATCTCATCCCATCCAATTTTATTTCATTATATTCAATTCTATTCTTTTTTAATCACGACACCAATAGACTAGAAGTGACTGATCAGGTCAGTCA